>CASHTH010001182.1:0-41955 GCA_030341885.1 Geodia barretti | reverse complement strand
GTTCACTTTCAGGTTAATTGTTAGTCCTCATACATTGCAGTCTTATTATCTCCTGAGTTGCTTTTACAACAGGTCAGAGGTGTAGGAATGGAGTGTGTTGATCCACTCAACCCCTCGTCCACAGCTACTTGTAAGTACCTTATGCCTCAGACACAATACTCAACTTACCTCTCTCTCTCTCTCTCTCTCTCTCTCTCTGTGTCTGTGTGTGTCTCATGTCCAAAAGGGACGATTGCAGACCAGAGTGCATGTGGGCTGTCCTCCAGGCCTGTCTCTAGTGTTTGATCACGTCGCCACCCAGGCCAGAGACAACCAGTTCTGCACTACCACCAACAACATCAGCTGCTACTACTTTGGAAATGGTACACACACAATAACTATTTTAGCGACAGTATCTTTCTTATAGCTATGTAGGTGAATTTGGTTATTTTCTCAGTATATTTTAGGGGCTGCATGCAATAGTGTTTGCAATGTGGTGTTGTGAGATTTTTAAATCCCCGTCAAAAAAATTTTAACACAAAATCCCCCGGATGAGTGTCACTTTCTTTCTTCTCCCTGCATCATCATCGTCCGACCTTGAGCCTACTAATACCGCTGGTAAACATAAACTCAAAATATTATTATCTGTTAAAATGGAAATTCACAAAAGAGTGAGTCTTCACTGGCACAAAACATTCATTCAATTTACACAACGTTTTCGGTCCCTGAGGACTTTCTTTAGGTCTAGAGTCTTTTGACAAAAACAGAAAAGTATGACAATGACAGGATGGCAACGGAATGCTGACCAAAAATGCAAAGTTTACAAAGTTATTGCAATCTTCTCGTGATTGGATCATCAGACGCACTCACGCGCCTCTCACTGGCACAAAACATTCATTCATTCACACAACGTTTCGTCCCTGAGGACCTTCTTTAGGTCTACGTCTTTGACAAAACAGAAACGTAATGACAATGACAGGATGCAACGGAATGCTGACCAAAAATGAAGTTTACAAATTACTTACAATTTCTGTATGATCAAAGACGCACTCATGCGCCCTTTTTATGGGGCGCGCGATCGCGGCCCAATCGCAGAGCTAGCTGGGCCGGGGGTCGTCATCTTCATCTTGAACCGTAGCTACTGAGAGAGACCAGCAGGATAGACTGTCGTGACCTACAGCACGAGAAATGGCCGCGGAAGGCCTTCTCGCCGAGTATCCAGAGCTGCGGCCGTTCGTCCTCCCCAACGTGCGACTCACTGGCATCAGAATCGGCGCCGGAGCCTATGGCAGCGTGGAGGAGGTGGCCGTGCCTGGGGCCATCTGCGCCGCCAAAAAAATCCACGACATCTTCCTGGACCGCTCCGAGATCCCCGCGGCCGAGATCCGCAGAGCCACGTCCCAGTTCGTGAGGGAATGTCAGCTTATGAGCACCCTCGGCCACCCGAATATCGTCAAGTTTCTGGGCGTCGCCTTCTTTCCCGGCTCGCGACTGCCAGCCCTCGTCATGGAGCGACTGCTGACGAGTCTTCACGACTTGCTGGACCCAGAAACGGACCCGCCCCCCCCGCCCAACACGCCCAAGCCGTTCTTCCCGCTCAGCCTAAAGTGCTCGATCCTGCACAACGTGGCGTGCGGTCTAGCCTACCTCCACGAGCGATCACCGCCCGTCATCCACCGCGACTTGTCGGCCAGAAACGTTCTCCTGAACTCGGGGATGGTGGCCAAGATCGTGGATTTGGGCGTGGCTCGTATCGTCCCTCGTATGAGAACTGCAGCCACCATGACAAAGGGACCTGGGGCCTCAGTCTACATGCCTCCAGAAGCCAGTGCTCCTGCTAAATCGAATGCCCAAAAGTCGAAATACGATGCCAGTATCGATGTCTTCTCTCTTGGAGTAGTTGCCATTTTCACAATCGGTGAGGTCTTCCCCTGCGATCCCGTTGCTGCAACCTATCTCGATGAAGAAACTGGGGTAGTCATGGGTCGCAGTGAATTGCAGCGACGCGCTGAGTACATGCGACACGTGAACGAGCAACTCCGTGCCTGTGGCCAGCTCCGTGGGGACCACCCTCTCATTCGGCTGATCCAGCAATGCCTGCACAACGGTCCTCACAAACGTCCGAGCATTCGTGAGGTGCTGCGTCTGTTGGAGGAGGCCAGAGCTGGAGCCAGGGACAGCGGATGGGAAGAGGTGCAAGCTGCTCAGACCCAGCCCAGGAACCAGGTGAGGTGCCGTAATGCTGTGGTCTCTGCAACTGAAACTTGATTTGTGTTGTGCAGAGTTCTGAGAGAGATCTGCAGTCTGGTGTGCAGGAGCTACAGCAACAGCTGCTGTCCAGGGACCAGGTGAGGGACTCCCCCATACTGTCATAACAACAGAGTTTTTGATAGCGAATTCCTACAATATCAGGAGAATGCAGACTCCAGCAAGCAACAGGAACTACACTCCAGGAATCAGGTAAAGAGTAACAGTCACTCAGTTTTGCTGTGGCCAATACATTACGTCATTGCGTGCAAATCTGTATGCTTCTACGACGGCAAATTGGTTTGCCGTCGTAGAAGCATAATGAGTACTGGCACGAATCCTCTCTCTCATAGGCCAAGGACAGGGAGCTAGCTGAGGCTCGGCAGCAACTGAGACGGAAGGTAAGTTTGCCATGTGTCTACGTAGGTGATGACTTTGTGTTTCTGATTTTAGGAGGAAGAGTTAGCTAGACAAGGAGCAGAGCTGACAAGAGCAGAGGAGACTATCAGGAGAGAACAGCAGCAACTGAGACAGAAGGTAAAACTATTATATAGCATCCCTGCTAATGTGAACGTACAACTTCAGGAAGAAGAGCTCCAATCCAGTGAGAGAGAGAAACAGACAGTCAGACAACAGCTCATCAGCTCACAGAGACGGGTTAGTCTAGTCTGTGGAACTAATGCAGTGTAACGAGGTCCTCCTGACTGCAGGAGACTGAGTTAGTGCAGGCCAAGGACAGGGAGCTAAGAGAGAAGCAGACAGTGAGAGATGAGCTAACAAGGAAGGAGAGAGAGTTAGCTGAGACTCAGCAGCAACTGAGACAGAAGTGAATAGTGATAACTGCAGGATGTGTGTTGTTGAAGTGACTAGAGGTCTCCTGACTGCAGGAGGAACAGCTGCGATCAAGTGAGGCTCTAGTGGCTGACTTCCAGAAGGCCCTCCAGCAGAGAGACTCAGAGCCAACTCAGAGGACAAAGGTCAGTCTTACTGGCTGTGAATAATTTACTCCACACATTCCTCTCAGACTCAGTCTGGTTGTCTAGCAACAGCTGTATAATACCTCAACTGTAATCATTTACCTTCTGACTTGTGTATATACTTCCAACGATCTTAGATATTAACTCTTTATCCACTGCCTGTGAATATTGCTATTTGTTACTCCACCCTCCCAGACCCAGTCTAGTCTTCTACCAACAGCTGTACCACATTCCACACCAGTCAATATTAAACCCAGAAAGGTTTGTACATTAAATATTTGTTCCACTTTCACTATCATGCAGGAGCTAACGATGCCTTTTAATATGTCACACAAATATGCAAAAGTGAAAAAATTAATTTTGGGATATGGTGAATGGTGATCGATCGAAATTGAAGCCATGCCTATTAATTAATTTTTGATTTTTAAAAACAATGTTTAATTATTATGTGAGTCATGTTACGGATATCGTTCATGATTATGATGTCATTACATGTCATGTGATCTCCCCTCAGCTCACTGTGCAGTGTCATCGTAAGAAGACAGCACCATGTGAATGATCAGAGGATCTGCAACAACTGATGGTCGATTTGCATACTTCACCCACGTGACTCCAACTCAGTCTACCAATATGAATGTAGTACAGAGAAATGGGAGGAACTTCCTTCATGTCCATATCAGAACTCTGGACTAGTCATCATTGACAGGGAACTAACTGCTGTGGGGGGAGATGATGGATATCGTCGTACTAACAAACTATACACACTACGACAGAGGAAATGGGTTGAGAAATACCCTCCAATGAACACTGCACGTTCCACACTGCTGTAGTTAGTACATCTGATGGCGAATACCTCATTGTGATTGGGGGGTATGTGGTGGTGTTTAGTTGGACTGCTACAGTTGAACTATTTCAAGTGAAGAGCAGAAGATGGTACCAACTAACAGACTTACCACAACCTCTCCCTCCCTTCAGCCACAATATGTGGTGATCTAGTACATGTGGTAGGAAGTGGTGCTGACGGCTACTCGTGTTCTCTTGCAGCTCTACCATCCAGTGACAAACCAATCCCACCACAGTCAATACCACACCTCATATCATGGAAACCTCTCCCTCCTCTACCAGTGAAAGACTCAACAGCTGCCACTCTCTGTGGACAGCTAGTACTCATTGGTGGCGATCGAGGTCTGGTCACGAGTCAACTCCATTCACCAGCTAGTGGATGGACAGTGGGTGGAGATTGGCTCTATGACTAGTGGTAGGAGCAGCTGTTTAGTAGCCAGTCCATCACCTGACAAGATCATCATAGTGGGTGGAGTATGGAGGATGGGGAGCAGAGGACAGTGTTGAAGAATGTGTTGTTGTTTAGTTACAAGTACATTTTTTGTAATACTCATTGTACAGTATAATTACAACAAGTTGTGATTATGCGCAGGCTGTTACAATAATAATTCTGCCGTAATTTCCTATTCTCTGCACACAAAATAAGTGGTAGAATTTACTGTTTGAGATTGGTAAATAAGCAGAATTTTATATATTATAACCCCATATAAATTCTTATTGACTTATGAGGCTCTGGACACATTTATGTGCCCGTGGCTGGTTAAGTGTTAATGCTATATCCTGACATCTGCTGGAAATTAGAGAGAAGAAGAAGAAGAGATGAACAAAACTCCCTATCATAACTCCATACATCTATGATGCTAGGTACCATGCCCATCCCTATAATATACTAAGTACTACTGTACTTAGTGATACCGGCCAACAATATTGCATAATTATGGTTGTGTTGTTATAATACACACACCATCATCACAATAGTCATTATACAATAGTCACGATGTGTGTGAAGCTGACACACTGGTCTAATCAAGAGAGATGGAATGATGTCACGATGATGTCATTGTTAATTGGTCGGAGGAGGAGGAGGAGGGTCTGCTGAGTCAGCAGTCTCCATTGGAACATCAGAAGTCTCCTCTGCAGTGGGTGGGGTCTGTCAGGGAGAAAAATGACATATTCTCACTTCTCTCTCCTCGCTCCGATTATATGCACACATGGTATTCTCTCAAATGGGGAACACCTGAAAGTCGCAAAAACCTTTTGCAAATTAACTGCCTCACATCTGTCGAAGAGAGAGAGAGAGAGAGAGAGAGAGAGAGAGGGAGAGAGAGAGAGAGATAGAGAGAGAGTCACAATTCAGACACATTACGTAATGCACTGAGCCATATTTAGTTCACCCACCTCCTCCTCCTCCTCCTCCTCTTCTCTCTCATCTTCTCCAACTCCGAGGAGCGTACAACAGAATGGTAGGCCACGTGCCAATCACGCCACTCCAGACAGCTTCAGCTATCTGTCCTCGTCACCAAAGGTAAACCTTGTCGTCGTCCAGCTCGCCCACTCACCTTACAGGGGCATTACAATCATGATTACATCATATGGTTTAAATAGTATGACATCATAATTCCGTCAACCTTGCTTACCGTATTAATCATAATGACTTCATTCAAGAGACTATTTTGGTAAAGTCACTCTCAAGCAAATTAATGTCAAAACCAAGAATATGGAGAGTTAAATAGAGTCATAGTCATGTGATAGTCCGTGACTCACCGTTCTTGAGGGCCACCCAGCCGACGTAGTGACCAGATGATGAAGACCTTCCCTTGTGCGTCAGGACGGCCGCTAGCTCGTAGTATCCACTGGTTATTACTGCCTACATCTGTCGGAGGAGAGAGAGAGAGAGAGAGAGAGAGAAAGAGAGAGAGAGAGAGAGAGAGAGAGGGAGAGAGGAGAGAGATGAGATCAGAGAGAGAGAGAGAGAGAGGAGAGATGAGAGAAGAGAGAGAGAGAAGTCCACATTTAAATTTCAGACACAGAGCATTTGTAGCTGGAAGTTTGCCAGGCCCAATTCCTATAGACAAAAAACGGGAGAAATGGAATATTACAAGAGCTAAGACACAATACTGGTTTTTGGTGTACATTCCGTGTATACATTGTAAAGCTTCCAATCCAGGCCTGCGAACACGACATTAGCCAGTCAATTGTCACTCATCTGATAGGAACACATTGAATGGGTCAGAGCCAGAGTGAGCCAACTCTCAATATACACTCTTGCCAGTTTTTGTTCTATAAGGACATTTAGAACATATTTGAAGGAAAACCAGCAAGAGTTGTATATTGGAGGGTTGCTCACTCTGACCCTTCAATTATTATGATCATCTGAACAGGCACATAAATGTGCATTTGTTCAAATTTGCACGTTGCATTCTCTCGTGTCACAGACAAAGGAATATGTGTAAACCAACATATTGTGTACCTTCAGGATCTTCCTAGCAACCATTCCCACTGTCGGGGCCACGCCACGGAACCGGACAAACTGGACTGTCAGGTATCCGGGAGACGACTCAGCGGCGACGTCTTCTTGAAAGTCCGCGTTCTTTCCAGAACTGCAGACTTTTCTTCACCGTCCCCTCCATTTCCTGGGGAGAGGGGCATTTCCTGCTTCTCTTATTCTTTAGTGGCATTATTGACCTACGACCTCTCTACAAGGGACAAAATCTCTGCGCCATAGTGTCCCTGTTCGGAGTTCATATACATCATTCCATTACTACCTTCCTCATAGCTGTTTACATGTACTTCATCCTGAGCAATAAAACACGACACTTGGTAGCTAGTTTCCGTCTCCGTGGTGACCGTTCGTCTGGACACTCCTCGCATTTGTACGTCGACTTTGTCTCCACCCTGTTACCAACGGCAACGTAAACCGACCAATCAGATCACGGGTAAAACTGGAGTAAAAATGTCTTACCAAAGTACTGCTTGATAAAGGCATTCCTTCACCTGTCGCTCCCTATATAATACAAACATAATCATTTTTAAAGTGATGTTAATCTGTCAGACTAGACAATCGTAAGAGAAATATGAACTACTCGGTCAGTCAGATTGTAGTAGTATATATAGTATATATGTAAGAGATAATGTGCGCTGTATGGGTCTCGAGACCACAACCCGAGTTCCCATAAATCACGTATAGAACGATAGGACGCACATTATGTCGTTTTATTGTGACTTTGTAGCAGTCGTCGACCTCCAGCGAGAGAAATACGACTGCGTAGCCTACCCACGTGCGCTCTCGCTGGCTTCTCGAGCGAGTTCTCTGAAAATTAAGTTTTGTGGTTTTCCCCAAAAACTTAATTTTCACATTCCAGCCATATAGGTCCCTTTCCCATGCACCCTCATATATATATATACCAGTGCAATATACAGTATAATTATTACTTACACAGGTATATACAGTAAACACGTGTAAAAACCTGATTGGTTGACGGAGGAGGAGGGATGCCAGGTACCCTGAAGAGTCTCAGATAGGTTATTGACCATGGCGACCACACTCGTGAGCATCCTGCTGCTTGTAGGATCCTGTGGGGAGTCATGTGATTATCACGTGATCATCCAACAATCATGTGCAGGTCATGTGACTAGAAAAGATTCTCATAACTAGGTGTCCTTATTTACTCCAGAGTTCTTTCAGAGGTTCCCATGGAGTCCATTGATCACGTGATCAAACACCTAATCACGTGACCACACCCCCAGTCACGTGACCACACCACTCACCTGTCTTCTCGTCCTTGTGTGCAAACTCTGGTTTAACGGCGTGGAGGGTATGAAGAAACAGCATGGAGGGAATTCGTATGTCCTGGCCTGATTCCATCATCAGATACAGCATCTTCAGGTCTGTAGGGAAGAGATGGAGGTCATGTGATGTCATGTGATCCAACGAACACTAACTCTGCATTATATACAGTGGAACCCCCTGAAATGAGGACACCTCACTAATAAGGACCTTTTCTTTCCTCAAGAACAGTTCAACCCCTGAAATAAGGACACCTCATTAATATGGACAATATCTTCGACTGGTGTCGGGATTATTCTAATTTTAACCCTTCACGTACTCATTTTAAACCCTCCACACACACAATTTTAACCCTTCCACATACTCATTTTAACCCCTTCACCTCTGGTGAGAGACTGAGGCGATGCGGTGTCGGTGTCCATAAGCTCAGCCCTGGTAGCCGGGACGTGGTAGCTGCCCAGAGCCGACCTCAGCTCGGGAACAACCTTCAGACATTGCAGGGTGGCGTTCAGGTAGCACGTGTTGCCGAAATTCTCTATCCCGGTCGGCAGGGACAGCTGAAGAAGGGATAACGGAAGGAGAAATGAAATTGAAAACATAAACAACGAAACGAGACAAAAATGGACACAAAAATCACAGAGTTAGAGAAACGAAAGTGTGATTACACAGCTGTAAAAGACAACTGAGTAGTTTTTCACCTTAAAGGGGGTCAACATACGAGTATCGAGTCTTAAAATGAAAATGAAACTTAACCCCTCATGAATGCAACGTGAACGCAATTTAACCCTCTACTCACGGCAGCGGCTGCCTCGGTATCAGTCATGTCTTCGAGAAACTTTGTCTCATGTTTCGGAGCCTCGGGGAGGCTGTCGGCCGAGCCCATCATCATGAACGTGGCGTTGTTTTTCACTTTTATTGGTGTTTGACCATCTCGTCGCTAGTATCAGTCCTCCTATCATCAGCCTCTGTCTCTCTGCGAACTCCTTGGGGAGGGATAGAACGACAATGGTGGAATGAGTGTTTTTAGAGAGGAGAGATGAGGAGGAGAAGAGAGAGAGAGAGGCAGGAAAGGAGCAGAGTAACAGGTTGAACGAAAAGCACTTGAAAGTGGAAGGAAACTTGGTGGAATAAAGTGTTGGCGCAATCACAATGAAGGCAAGACTGAAAGGTGAAGAATGAAGAAAGTCAGCAAGTCGGGCAGGTTCAAAAGGAAGGGAAGAGGCAAAGAAGAGTTAACTAACAGTCGATGGCTAACCGGTGAGAGAGAAGAGCTGGGATTTGAAGACGGCGGAGGCTCAGCCAAGTCGACCTCAATTTTCTCATATTTCTTCTTTCCCCACTTCACGTTCACTGGAGATCCAAGAGAGTATCATAGAGCTTCTTACGATACACAAGTACTGCCCGTCTACCTTTGACAGTTGACATCTGACCAACACCGCTGAATATCAACGTTGAAACGAGGAGAGCAAAACGATGACGAAGAGCGACGGAGATCTAAGCCACGCCCACTACCGCATGCGCGCGCGTGCTGGGTTCAAAGTTCGAACTTGACGCATGCGCAGTTTGCCACAAACGTGCGCGAGCTCGATCAGAAGCTCCTGGCTTTGTTTTCGCTGATGCTGGGGGGAGAGAAGATAGTCGAGTGTGTCCCCAACTCTCCGAGGGCCGGCGTGCCGACGATGGTGGAGGCTATAGCGGCTGCAGTCAGGGAACGGAAGGATGCTCCTGCTCGACGTAGCCCCGGGGACTCCACTAAACGGACAGTCTACACGTTTGTCGGACGTCCGGAATCAGTGCTGGAGGGAGCGCTTGCCGCCGCGCGCGTCGCCTTCAAGCTCATTGATATGACCAAACAAAAGGGTGAAGTGGTTCTGAAAAATGTAGCTAGAACCCTAATAGTAAGTCGATAGCTAACATACTCTTTTCTCTATGCTGTACATATGTAGGTCTGTTCATTGGTAGGAACACAATAGGTACACGTGTTGCAGTGCAGCGTGTGAACGCTCAGTGTGTTTTTCAGACAGTAGCCATAGCTACATAACATACACCGTTTTCTATTGACATGATATTCACTAGAATTAAGACAAAAATATGATTGGAATCTGGCGAAATATTGTACTAGTCATCTGTTTGGTTGCCATGTTCTCAGGTGAACATCCAAGACTCGGTGCTCTAGACGTCTGTCCCTTCATCCCCGTTGCCACGTTACCATGGAGGAATGTGCCGGAGTTGTCACGGAGATGAGCGGGTGTCGCCTGCAACGGAGCTGAGCGTCCCGGTCTACCTGTACGAGTACTGCGGTTGCCGTGGGAAACGATCTGACTATCGACGACTCTCCCTCAGATTAGAGAAGGAGAGTATGAGAGACTCCGGAATAAGGTGATTAATTATAATCATAGTTTACATTTCAGAAGTGAATTAAACCTCACTCAAATGGACACGTTCTTCTGTCCCATTAGTGTCTAAATAATCATCTTTATTTATGAGCACAGCAACGTTTGCTGCATCTCTCTTCTTGCCGTTCCACCAGATACAAAAACCAGAGTGGGACTCCGATTTTTGGACCGGCTGATTACATTCCGTCGTGGGTGCCACGGTAACGGGCGCGGTCTTTCCTCATCGCGTACAACGTGAATCTCCTGGCAACCAAGGAGCAAGCCCACCGCATCGTCTCACACATTAGAGAAACAGGGGCGAGGTCCTAGTCAGGTAGGGAAAGAGTAACCCCTCCCTCCCTCCCTCCCTCCCTCCCTCCTTCCCTCCCTCCTAGCCAGGAAGACTGAAGGCAGTGAAGGCCATTGGGTGTATCTTGATGACCAAGACTTGGCCCAAGTCTCTATCAACATATGTGACTTCCAAACCACACCCCTTCATGTTGTCTTTGAGGAAGTATGCAAGGATGCTAAGGTAGTGAAATCACCTCTCTAAGGACACCTCTCTAAGGCCCACCCCTGAATGAGGACACTCTCTAAGACATAAATGAAGGACACCTCTCTAATGACACCCATGAAATGAGGACACCCTCTATGACACACCTTAATGAGGCAGCCTCTCAATGAAAAACCTGTGACTGAAATGGGGACACCTCTCTATCAAAACACCCCTGAAATGATGCCAGCGTCGTCAGACTGCCTCCATGGTAACATGGATGGCTAGAGTTTCTCACGGGTCAGAGTGTGACTTCACGATACGTCGCATTGGCCCATCGTTCCAATGCTTCACATACCTGCGCGAAGATTCTATAGATTCTTCCTCGCGACGTGCGCGGCAATGCGGACATAAGTGTGTAGAACCAGGCTAATAGCAGAAGAACTTGCGAACAGAGACACTATGAGACCAACGGTTTTTTTATCAGAACCTGTCCACTGTAGATCACTTGAACCCAAATATACGTGTGCTTGTTAAATGTACAGCGGGAGCAGCGCTGCCGGTACATGGTAGACTGCTGACGTAGTGGGAAGAAAAAGTCACGAAGATCTCGCATGATGTAATGCGAAAGACGATTGGTCCTCTTCATGACAAACCTGCAGAAGATGATCGCGGTTGAGTATTGAGCAGGACAGCGAACACTTTCGTCTGACTAGTTCATATGGTGCGCCTGAACGAGCTTTTCAGAGAGAGATGAGAAGACAGGTTTCTCCATCCTACGGATTGCACGATGGCATGCCGAACACTGCCTCAAAGACTAGCGAAGAGATGAGAGATGTAAGTCACGTGCTATTCTGTAATATTATTGGTAATCCTATGTCAGTGGGCTTAACAGGGTGCTCTTGATCCCTCCTCTCCCTCCTTCCTGCCCCGAGAAAACGCTAATTCATGATTAACGCAACCTGTGGCTTTTGCTGTGTTGAGCAATGAGCATATGCATTTCGGGTTCAGTTGCGCTATATGCCCATAGTTAGTTGGATCGTGGATTATTGAAAATGTAGTGCATTGTTACCTGCATTCCGTTGTACGTCATGATATGTACGTCTCACCTCTCTCCTCCCGCCTCTCTCCCAACTAGACGAAATGAAAAGATGGCGGCAGGTATGAGGACAGCTGTTTCAGTCCCCTCTCTCTCGTGAGGGCAGGGTGCGAGTGTTTGCCACACCTACTCACACTGGGCTACCCACGGCAACATACAGACCTATGTGCGATCTAGAGTAAGTTGGAACCGGATCAGGTGGCCAAACCGTCAATTAAGGTCATTATCCCAGTAATGAAGTAATGAAGCTAATGGCACGTGTTTATGGCTACTGAAAAGACTCCTCCCTATAAAGGACACTTGGTTGTGCCCATACAGGTGGAACCTGTTAATACGAACACTGTTAAAGCGAAATACCTGGCTAATACGAACCACTTTGAGACATTATAACACTAGTACAACTAGCTACTGTTATATAATATAGTGAAATTCCTTTTAATTATGAACATTTTTTTGACGGTCCCCTGAACGAGAGGTTCCACTGTACTATCATGTAAAGGACGCTTTGAATGTGTTCCCCCTCTCAGAGGTTTTGCTGGTGCAACTTTCTCTTCCCTCCGCTAGGTGGCCTCTGTCGTACTCTGGACGCTGGTATCCATGGCGCCCACGACAACATCCTCACCAATCTCCCCAGCCTCACAACTAGCGACGCCGACTTTGCCGCCTCGGTGCGAGAGGAGGGAGAGAGGCTTGCTGGTTACAGCACCAAGTTGTGCGCTTCAGTTCTCGCCTCCATTGACGAGAGAGAAAAGAAGGGATCGTAAAAATGACTATTATTATATATATACCACTCGCTCGCTGTTATATAAACTGAAGATAACCCCCATTTGATAATTAGTTAATATTTGCACAATGAGGATGATGTAATGAATAATACTCAGGTGGTTGCCATAGCCATAGACCAAATGATGATGTAATGAAATTAGGAAGAGTGTGTGATATTTTAGTTCGTCTTCTTCTTCTGCTGGTGACTGGTGGCTGACCGGCCATAGTAGAAACATTGTACCACGACAGTCAGATTGAGGAACAACGACAGAACGAACATGAAGAAGACTGAGAGGAGAGAGAGAGAGAAATGGCAGAGAAGAAAGGAACAGAAAGGGGAGAGGGTAAGGGAGGGAGGGAGAGAGATATTGATGACAACATTACAATTTTCAAAACATATTACTGTGGCGGTCTTTACCTATTCCACGGCGATTGCGTAAATTAGACGGCTGCTATGTACAGAGAGAGAACATTGAGAGGATTCTGCTTGTGTAACGTAGAGAGAGAGAAAAACACAGAATGGATTAACTCACAAACGGAAGACACATTACGTAATGTGAATACTGATGATGTCTTACCAGCAGAGGCGTACGAAGAAAGGACAAACATAGAGATGCTGCACATCTCCGACCGACTTGAGCGCGATCAGAACGACTGTAGATCTGCGTCCCGTCTACTGGTTTATCAGGAGCGGTACTGTGCGCGCCTGAGTGAGGAGAGAGGAGGGAGGGGAGGAGAAGGAGGTGCCTCCAGGTGATGTGTGTGAGGGAGGAGAAAGAGATATGACACACTTTCCCCGAACCGATGTCGATCTGATGTCTCACACAATGCCGTAAAATCAACACAAAGACGGACACACTTCTAATCACTCTCCGCCCTTTCTTTCACTATAACACATCTCACAGAGCGAGCATCTTTCTCGTCGAAGGTGAGTGCGCAATGTATTATGCACACGGTTAATGTTGCACCTTTTTTAGTAAGTGACAACCTCTGAAAAAAAATGCAAGCTAAATTTTTTGAGGGTACATTTTGCATTGCTCTAATTAACCGCAAATTCCCCTGTGATGATAAATTAACACACGTGGTATACCTGAGTGTGTGTGTGCGAAGGAAGTAGCATACCATATGATCTCCAGCCAGTAGCCGCGTGCGCTAATGCCTCGGCTGCTCCTCGACGAGTAGAGCGCCAGGATCTGCGGTACCTTCATGAAGACACTCAGAAAGATGACCGAATAGCTCAGACATCGGCTGACGAACACCGAAACGTCGCCATTTCCCTCCATTCTCGCAATCTAGTATAGGGTCAAAGGGTATCTTCCTCTTTGTGCTCGCGCGGGCTTGGCTCACTTAATAACCACGCCCATTGTATATTTGCGCATGCGCATTACTAGCTCGAAATTTGGGTTCGCATCCGTTTCTGGGAGAGGACGAAAGAGAAAGAGCCGGAAGCTCTCCATTTGTGCGAGTGGCGGCCCATCCTCTAGCACCGTTTCACTCGACTGCGCTCTCTTCTGTGATCGGGTGTCGTTGCCGAGTCGCTAGGTGCAGAAAGGCGGGGGTCAGGTTGAGTAACCGAAGAGGTTTTTTTTTGTGCGTGTCTGGAGAGAAGCAAGCAGGGGCCGCTCGTGTGTGGAGAGACACTGAGAGAGGTGAGGATGTGGGGGGTGTTTATTTCTGGCGGGGATTTAGGCGGGTTGCTAGGAGCCAGAAGAGCGGAAAGGACGGGTGTAGCCTGTGTATGTAGCTGTTCGTTGGGGGGCGTGCGGGCAGCGTTGTGACTTTGTGCACTGACGGAGCTTGTATATTCTGGCTCTCTCTCTGCCTCGCGTTGACTATGCACAGGTCGCTTGCCCTTGTCTGCCCACTCGGCCACTTTACTCTTTTCCTGGCCCGTGGTAGTAGTTTCACTTCCTTCCACCCACATCCCCTATCGTGTCCTCCCTCTACCCCACCCTCCGTAGAGATAGAGGACAGGTCCGTGATGGAAACCGTCATGAGTTTCACCTGAATGAATTAGAATATTTAATCACTACCTACATTCCTGATGTGCATTTGATCATCTCACACCATACAGTTCATTCCTGACCTCTGTGCATTCCTCTGAAAAAACTGCATACGCATGCGAGGGGAGGTGGTTAGAACTAAAACGATGAGATGAGAGAGGAGAAATAGAAGGAGGGAGAGGCGGGAAAGTGAGCAGGGAAAGCTGGGGTTGTTACTCCAGGAAAAACAGCGAAACAAGCATCGAAATATTCTCTCGCCGAATTTCGTGATATATATCAGTCAGTTGAATGCTTTTGTCTACTGTGTGTGAACACGACAACACACATCACCAACCTCACACACTAACATACACACTCCTACACCATGCACATCCACACAGACACACCCTTCCAATGTGGCAAGGCAGCCTCACACTCTTTTACCGTCGATTCTATTTAGCATGTTGATGCCTACAAACTTGTACATGTAACTAATGCTTATACTACGCCTGTGTCGTGTGTACTTTTATGCGATACTATTTCTTTCTTTCCTTTCGTTTCTGAGTAGATACAGCGCCTCTATAGTGAGACATGACTGTTGTAATGATGTTCCGTCCTCCCTAATGGGTTCATATTTGTGATTTAGCCCATCCTAATAGCTGTGATCAGTAGAGGCATTACGATCACACTCGGCGTAGCTCGTACGATGTATCACAGCTCGTTATGGGACATCATCCTGTGGCAGAATACCGTCCTCGTGGGGTTATATATAATCCTTCCAGGTGCTCATTATCGTAAGGGGTGTGTGTGCTAAATGGGAAAGAGAGAGAAGTAGCGAAGTCTTGCACGTTGTATCTCGCATGCATTTAACCAGTGAAATAACGACACCTCGCTGATAATATAGACACTTCTTCAGTCCAATTGGTGTCAGATTAAAAAGGGGTCTTCTCTGCACTCTAGTTTATGACGGCACATTCGTAGAGTTCAATAATAATTGTGTGTGTCCATACCGGGTGTGCAGTTTGTGTTTAAAGCAGTTAAGAGGCCACAACAGGTCCTCGTTAGAGAGTGTAACGACCGTTTGCTGGATGCCAACCGAGACGTGAACATATCGTTTGGCAGCCTCAGAGACAATTATACTGCGTGTTTAAAGTTTACTGCTTTTTGGCAGTATTTGAGGCCAGTTAAGTGAGGTAAAGAGCGTAATGCCGGCGGTCGTAGTCGATTCATTGGCCGTTTTTAGAGAAGTTATTTGGCCACAGCACATGTCAGTGGTGTTATCATCTAGTAATAAGTGGCCCCTATCTCTTGCTACCCTCTTGTCCCTGTAAAGTTTAGCTGTGTTGTTTTGATGAAACGTAACCGTTGCGTCTTCTGTCTTCGGTCCCTTTTCTTGTCTAAACTCATCTCTCCCGTCTCATTCTCTCTCTCCTCCTCTTCCTCTCAAAACAATTAGTACTCCTCCTCCCCTCTCCCCCTCACAACACACAGAACATGGGCAAAGACGAACAGCAAACTGAGACCGGAGTCATCCAAGATTTAGTCCAGTCCACGGAATCACTGAACACGAGCTCCAGGAGTGGTACAGGGGTTCCTCAAGGATTGCCCAACGGCCATCTCACCGTGGACGAATTCAAAAAACATCTATTCAAGCTTTTCCCGCACGGTGACGCTTCGAAGTTGCCGAGCAAGTGTTCGTACCTTGACGCTAACCACGATGGGACGATCGACTTTTAGAGAGTTCATCTGCGCGCTCTCCGGACCTCTCGCGGGAAACTCGAAGACAAGCTGCGCTGGCGTTCACATGTACGATCTGGATGGAAACGGATTCATCACGAAAGCAAGAGATGTTGGAAATCGTCCGGGCGATCTACAGGATGGCGGCACGGTGATGAAGATGCAGAGGACGAACTCAACGCCCGAGAAAAGAACGGAGAAGATTTTCCGACAGATGGACGCAAACAAGGACGGGAGGCTCTCGCTGCAGGAGTTCATCGACGGAAGCCAAAACGACCCGTCCAACGTTCGGTGCTGCAGTGGACACGAGCATAGGTGGTGAGGATGGGGTGCCGAACCAATTAGTGCACACCACTCTTCCTATACCGGTACATCCACCTGCCCTCGTAACTTTAACCCTTTTCTCACACCCCATTTGATGATATACATGTAGCATCGTCGTCGTCGTCTTCGTCATTTGCGCGCCGCCGCGCGTCGCTATGGCGGCACAATTTAGCCGATAATGATATGTCTGTATGTGTTTGTGTATGTGTCTATAAGAGACTGCACAGTTATATATATATACTCTACAATGCACACACATGCAAGCACTCTAATGAATTTAGATGATATTTCTATTGATTATTCATGTTAAGAAAATTACAGAGAGACGGAATAAAATTTTACAGCCGCGACATGATGCGGAACACAAGGCTATATATATATTTATTTTATCCTTCCACAAGTGACTGATATGTATATAATTATACATTACAGAACTCACTCTTCTAATGCTTGGCTGGATGAAAGATGAGTCTGTTAATATCTGCCAGGGGAAATATGAATATATAAAAACCAGTAGATGTATAATATTATTATTATAGATTGAGAGAACTGATCTATTTTGTTATGAAAATTTGTTTCTTTGTCATTCGTCTGCCCATTGATTATGTCCATTTGGAGGTGAAATCTCCGCGTGGTCTCTCTAGCTTGCCGGTCATTGGAGCACAGCGTGAGTGCTGAGCTCCGTTTTGAGTTCCTGAATTGAACCTCTGCATCAGCTGGCTCTGGAAGGACCCGCCCCACCAGGATCATGTGACCTGCACGTGACATCACCGCCATTTCCACGGCAGCGACGAAGCCCCGGTCGGCGGCAGGTCGTACTTTGCCGGGAGAAATGGGTGAGACGGAAATTGTTACTTTGCGCGAGTCTTTCCATTCTCACAAACAGACGAACATTGCTTGCAAGTCTCGCTGCCGAATGCTCCGATGTCCGCAAAATAGAGAACTGGGAGTCTCTGATTTCTGACACCGTCGACGACAACAATTTCATTTTTCTTCGTAGAGCTCGTTTACATCAGTTGATAGTAACCGTGGGAAACGCGACTCTCGAAAAACGAGTTCTCGCTGCGAAAGTGAACCACTTAGGAATTCTCTCTCTACGTTCCAATTCAGTCATGAATCTTCCCGCCGCATCAACTCGAGCTACTGAAACTGCACGTTTGAAATTTTCCCGTTGTTTCGTTTGTCGAGGCACTTTTTGTCGTGACGACGACTCGTTTAGTAGGATGAAATTCCTTTACTGGAGTGGGTCAGCGTCGGTACGCCGTTACCAACCACCACGCCATTTACCACGACAATCAGAAGCGTTCCTCTGTCGAATGAAAACTGTCTCCCGAGTTCACTTGGGTTAAATCCGCGACTGGTACTGATGACAGGTACGCACGAGTAATGAAGCGAGCCGCCGCCGACTCACTTTGGCCCAGTTGGAATTCAAATTCGAAGTGACCAATCGGGCGAGATTCATCAGCTCCGGGTACATCGAGCAGTCAACGACACTCGAAGTTGTGGAAAGCGTCCCAAAATGTGCCGTGAATGTTTCCTTTGATTGATCGCGTATCCTTGTTCGACACGGCCGAGACAAGTGGAGGAAAATGAGTTCTCTGTCACCGAACTGTAACATTTCTGCGAGGGATGCACTCGGTCGAAGACTGCGTCCATCAGAACTGAGTCCATACTGGTTAGATCCAGAACGAGACCCAGATTCGTGCGCGGGGGCCGATTCGTTAAGTGGTCGTCCAGGTACACGTTGGACAGTCCGTAGAGTCGGGAGTGGGCAGTGACGGCCGCACGGTCCGCGCTCGCCACTCGTCCGCGACGCACGCGAGCGCAAAGTGTTTCTGGAGTGCATTTGAGACTGTTCCCAGTAGTTCATGCCCAGGAGGTAGCGGTACGTACCGTCTCTCTCGCCCGGCGCAGCAGAGCGTGCGTATAGAACTTCGTTTCCGTCCGAAAACGAGAGCCGGGTCGTCCCTTGTTAGGACGACCCAGCGACTTGTCAGTCGTGTCTTGAACTACGTCTTTCCCAACGCCGCTCTGTAACCGGACAAGCGTCAAAAAGCATACCAGGACACAGAGGAATACCAGAGATCCTAGTAATGGCCGTCTCCTGCACCCGAGGAGCCCTCTAAGCACCGAAGTGCAGCTCATCTTCAGAGGGCCCGAACCGCACACGTTTGAGGTCAAAGTTGAAAACGGTCTACGCATGCGCATGCGCAGTTAGTTCAGCCCACTAATTTAACGCGTGGTGATGCATCGACAGCAGTTTGTCACACAAGAGATGTGTGAGCTTTTAGTAACCGTGTATAATTTATACCTTGTCAATGCTAAGAGAAAACCAGGCGTGAGAAGCCAGCGAGAGTCCGTCGAGGAATCGAGTCGAAAGTTAGAAGACACGAGGAAATTCCGTTTGTATCGATGGAAAGGTGTTGGGTCCCGTGTTGTTCGCGGTCCCGACTGGCGATGGGAAACGTCAGGACGGAGGAGAGGGTCACGTGGGCACGGTGAGGAGCTTCGAGCGGCCCGGGGAGGTGCTGGTTGTCTGGGACAACGGTACGGCCGCCAACTATCGCTGCTCGCCGTGTTTTTGACCTGAGGATACTGGATAATGGACTGCAGGTTAGAGAGTACATAGAGAGAGAGAAGAGGGAGACGGTGGAACGGAAAACAAGGGGGAGTAGAAGGAGAAGTGAAAAGGGGAGCAGGATAAACTGTAGAAAGATTGCACCTATGTATGTATCTATGTATGTAGCTAAAGGAAGACTTACACGAATAGAGAGACAACAGTGCAACATACAAGAAGACCTTCGTCTTTACATTGGCACAGACAACGACGGCATGAATAGTGCCAGGTTTCATATCAAGTGTAAGAGTGCACAATAGGCTTGTAGTAGCGTAGTGCGTATAGTAGTATTATGGTGTAGTCCTGATTCTCCACCTCACATTGTGTCCAGCACTCGCGCCAAGAAGGGGCGATTGCTGATGAGCTAGTGAGTTGTTACGATTTTTAAAATATACTACAGTGGATCTCCTCTACTCTAATCCAGACACCAATTGGACCGAAGAGTGTGTCCACATTAGCGAGGTGTCCTTATTTCACTTGGGGGAGAAAAAGTGTCCCTATTACAGAATATCCTCATTTCAAGAGTGTCCTAAGAGAGGGGCTCCACTATATGTATATATTAGTATGTATGTCTCTGTGTTAGTCTGAGAGCTGTAACCACACATTGTTTTGTCATCTCTGTAGCTACTCATATTACACGCCTGATGACACAGTTAAGTAGTGTTTGGTGAAGAATCAACCTAACTCAGTGACCCAGAAAGAGTGGGCTCCACTATATGTTATGTTGTGTGTTTAGTCTAAGTTGTTTTGTATTAGCCTGTGATACATTAATAGGACAGACTGTAAGCTGGGTGGTTGTGTCAGTTCATTGCAACTTATGTCTACCCACAAACACAAAAACAGACCACCTCTGTAAGGGCTGCCTTCTAGGAGTGAAGTCTCTATGTGTGGTTAGGTAATATCTATTTGTAAGCCGGACATTCATGCAAAATCTCCAGATAACAGCGAGGGCAGCAGCTCGTATGGAAGAAATTTCTCCAAGATTTTCTAGTGAATTCGTGTGTTCAAAAGAACACGTTTCTATTTTCCCGAGCGGTTCTACTGGCACGAAGGTTTTGCGAGTGTGTTTCTTGCAAATCACTCTTCTTGAAATCGTCGGTCTATTTCTCCGTGGTTTTGTGGTCGCTTTTTGCTAATATATCTCTACTAATAAATGATCTGTTCTCGCTAATAACCGCTCATCATCATCTGAAGGTTTTTTGCTATTAACAAGCTGCCACTTTAATTAATTACACAACTCGTAAGACTTAAACATGGTCAAGCTTAACAAAACGCGTCCTAGTTTCACGGGCAATAATTGTTATACACATGTCCAAAACTTTATGGCAACGACCTATTCAAGTGCTTTTGGCAAAAGAGCATCGAGTCTGGGCTTTGGTTTAGCTCCATATATACCCTCCAGCTAAAATAGCCGCCACGTCGTTAATGTGATTGTGTCAGCCTGGTTTATTGGTCCCTGCGTGCATGTTAATTGATTTTGGCCGGCTCTTTTGTTGTGCGTGTGTTGGGCAAACAAATAAATTGTGTGTAGTCTGGATTGGCACTTGTATATAGCTTGTTGCACATCCCTGTGCTCTTATGCCACAGGAGGTTCGATGCAGTCGAACCTCCTGTGGCACTCACACTCGAACCACCGATGCAGTCGAACCACTCCGAACTAGAGTACAACTACCCTACACACTTCGTTCCCCTTGCGAATCTGTTCGTAGAGAAGGGTCAGTACCTCGAACCACCGATGCAGTCGAACCACTCCGAACTAGAGTACAAGTACCCTACACACCTCGTTCCCCCTGCGAATCTGTTCGTAGAGAACACTCGAACCACCGATGCAGTCGAACCACTCCGAACTAGAGTACAAGTACCCTACACACCTCGTTCCCCCTGCGAATCTGTTCGTAGAGAAGGTTCAGTACACTCGAACCACCGATGCAGTCGAACCACTCCGAACTAGAGTACAAGTACCCTACACACCTCGTTCCCCCTGCGAATCTGTTCGTAGAGAAGGTTCAGTACACTCGAACCACCGATGCAGTCGAACCACTCCGAACTAGAGTACAAGTACCCTACACACCTCGTTCCCCTTGCGAATCTGTTCGTAGAGAAGGTTCAGTACACTCGAACCACCGATGCAGTCGAACCACTCGAAATAGAGTACAAGTACCTACAACTCGTTCCCCGCGATCTGTTGTAGAGAGGTTCATACACCGAACCACGAGCAGTCGAACACTCCGTAGAGTACAAGTACCTACACTCGTTCCCCTGCGAATATGTTCGTAGAGAAGGTTCAGTACACTCGAGAACCACTCAGATCTCATGTGAATGACCCCTACACGCACTTTGCATCGTCATTACAACTTTCACACCTTTCCTGGTGCATATTTCGTTCTCGATCCGTTCCGATTATTCCCGAGGGTATGTGTTCTCAGAGTGATGTGGGTGTGTATTACGTAACATGTACACACCTATCCCAAATAAGGAGTTAGGCAAAGGAATTAGAGGGAGGAGAGGGGAGGGGGTAGGAAGATGAATGCCGTGTACAAGTTTGCATACAACTGTCCAATTTTCCCTAATAAGTCAATAAAAGCCAGATCACATGCGCTGCCAGATGTATGTACCTCCCACATGCCCCCTCACCACTGAACTGCTGTCAGTGAAGCCAGTGTGTCAGAATGTTTGATGCAGAGCAAAGTATGCTTGTAATGCCAGTTATGTGCCGTAGCTTGCTGTGAATGTGTATGTTGTAGTTTGATGTGTGATGGAGTGAAGGGAGGGCTGTGGCTTCTAGATATGTATGTACATGTGTAAAATAACAGCTCACGCTTTAGTTGCAAACTACACAAAGACAGAAGGGAAGAGAAAGAAGTGCGAGAAGGGCTGCTGCTTGATATCTACAGATATAGTGCGGGTTTTAATTCAGTGGTATATATATACTCATCAAGTCTTCAGAGTAGTTGACGAGGAAGGGGGTGGATCAACAGCTGTCTAAGTGGCCATAACATACTTTAGAGGTGGCATTACATACAAATCGTAGTATTTGATTACATGCATATTATCGTATTACATACATATTATCGTAGTATTTTGTAAAGGAATAGAATTTGATATACAGTATATGCTGTGGAACATGTGTGTGTGACCCAATCTTGGGGAGACTGATTAGTTCGTTAATGATGTCATCGCAATTCCCCAGACACCATGTGTGCCGATATTCACGATCTGCTATAATAACAATAACAACACCCGACGATTCCTGTGGCTTTGATCTGTCCATCATCACCTGCCTCTCCTCTCTCTCCCTCTCTCACCTCTCTTTCTCTCCCTCGCCTCCTCTTCAGGCGACTATGTAGGCTCCCTTAGTAGCTCGCCAATCACAGAATTGTTGTCATTCCAAAAGAAGCCTTCTCTATTTCAGACTAAGTACATAGGTTTTCTTCAATAAATATTTCATTCTCTCTCTCTCTCTCTCTCTCTCTCTCTCTCTCTCCCTCTCTCTCTCTCTCTCTCTCTCTCTCTCCCTCCTCTATAAGGTATAAAGCACGATGGAGTGGTGTGTGAGGGTTGCGCCATCTCGCCTCTCTACGGAATAAGGTGGAAATGTGCCGACTGTGCAGATTCCAGTCTCTGCTCCACCTGTTACCACGGCGACAAACACAACCCCCGACACACGTTCCATCGTATAGCCACGCCCTCTTCCCCTCGGTAGCCTGCGGAGTTGTTAAGTAATAAAAGCCTGATGAACGGATAATATAATATCTTATTCATGCATATAATGTATCGTGTCCCTTCTGCATATTGTGATGAAATACTCTCTTTACCTCTTCCTCCCTTCTCCCACCTTTCTCTCTATCTCCCTCCCTCCTCACCTCCTCCTCCCCCACCTCCCCCTCCCCACAGTATAACAGTACAGAGTCGTCGGAGGAGCAAGAAGCTGACGGCACGAGGTGCCTTCTCCGGAGCCAGGATAGTCCGTGGCGTGGACTGGAACTGGGACGAACAAGATGGTGGGTGGAACTTTCCCTCTGTGTCACATGACTTTCCCCCTGTGTCACATGATTTCCCCCTGTGTCACATGACTTTCCCCTGTGTACATGGACTTTCCCCTGTGTCACATGATTTCCCCCTGTGTCACATGACTTTCCCTGTTGTCACATGACTTTCCCCTGGTCACATGACTTTACCCTGTGTCACATGACTTTCCCCCTGTGTCACATGACTATCAGGTGGGTCTGGGAACAAGGGTAAAGTGCTGCAGATCCAGGATTGGGAATCGACTGCTCCTCGCAGTGCGGCCTACGTCGTCTGGGACAACGGGGTTAAAACCCTCTATCGCTTGGTACGAGGGAGTGGTAAGATACAACATTCTTCTTCTGTATGTAAGTACGCTTTTAGCGCAAAAAAATTTACTTCTATTACTGATCCCTCTGAAGACGCCTTCGAAGTTATGCTCTCTATTTAAAAGAAATAAAGAAATATTGAAACATTGTAATACTTCTCTGTACACGTTTAGTTAACAAATGGCGGAAAGTGTAAAATTTCTCTCTCCACCAGAGTGACCTAAAATGATCATGGACTCCAAAGGTCCCTCGTTATATCGCGATCATCTCCGTTGCTGGCGAGGACCAGCGGGCATTTATGGAATGTTCTCGCCCGGCGACCCAAGTTGCCATAGAGCTGCGTGGAGGTGTAGAATCTCCAGGTCGGCCAGGAGGGTGGAGTTCCTGGATGTGGAGGGTTAGTTGCTGTCGATACAATAGAATGAAAGTTATTGCCGAATGAATTGTGCATACCTAGTCGTCTCAATGTGGGATTTTATATATGTTTATATGACTGGCACTACCACCCACTGCACATGTACTTCTGATTTTCAAATCCACGTTGCGGAAATTGGAAGTACACTTGCCTTAAATGTGTTGCTATTCACCTATCGTCTGTTGTTTTGTTGTTGTTGTTGTCAAGGTGATGAATGCAGTGGGTTGTGGGTCAGAGGAGTTGACGAGGACCATGACGTCGTCGTCCAGTATCCATCACGACAGAGGTACATCATTACCTAGCAACAGAAAACTTGTATGAATAGCAACTTTTTGTGCAACTTCTGAACTAACAGTAGTTTGTGGACAATAGTGAACTTTTCCCATTTCTCTCACTCCCACAGATGACTATGAAACCAGCCATCCTGAAGAAGTCCCCAGTCCAGTCCAGGAAGTGGAACGGAATGGAGCCTCACCCTCACCCTCCTCCTCTCACCATCCCCAGTACAACCACTGATCCCTTTGAAGACGCCTTCAAGGTGTGCTCTCATTTAAACGATATCGAGAAATATTGAAACCATCCCATTGTAGTTAACAACAAAGCAAAAGCTTTTGTGAGCTAAGGCAAGCAGTGACTTTCGAATGGCTGTAAATAATGTTCACACGTGTTTGTTGCATCAACGCTGTATTAATATATATGGTATATATATATACAAATCATGCGATACTATAATTATATATACACATAGGTGGGCGACTTTGTGAAGATATCTGCAGATGCCGAGAAGGTGAAGGAGTATCAAAACCGCCACGGAGAGTGGGTGGAGTCGATGATACACGTGAGCATAGTGTTATAATAGTTGTACATACTAATGGAGTCATGTGACTGTCACGTGACGTGGATATCTTCTCCCTCCACCAGACCCTGGGTAAAGTGGGTGAATTGCAGAGGTGTATGGTGACGGAGACCTAAAGATTGACGTCAAGGGGACCATGTGGACCTTAACTCACAGGCAGTGAGAAAAGTGGACGGCGACGGAATGCCGCTGACCCCGTACCAGTGGTGAGAGTCTCAGTTTTCCACTCTGAATGTAGTAGATAACTTGTAATGCTGCTGAGGTGCTGTGTACCCAGGGCAGCTCTTCTGTTTGAGTGTCAGAGGTTCTCGAATCCCACCCAGGGCAGCTCTTCTTCTTTTCTTTGAGCGTAGAGAGTAGTTGAATTGTTGCCTGCCTTGCCTTTACTACCTCGTACCAAGTTGTTGAGACATGCAACAAGGAGAATGCAAAAACAAACGTAAATTTTCTGCGCTTGAAATTTTAACCCTTTCTTGGTCCGTATAGGTTTAATTTTAACCCTTTCCCTCCTCCCTCCAGCCAATGTATCCCAGCTGCTGCGCCACATGTTCGAGGAACATCAGTCCAGTTCGCCAGGGGAAGAGCTGGTGAAGTGTGCGGCCAGCGGGGACGCTCGAGGGTAGGAGAGACTCTTACGAGGAGGAGAGGTCGTGTTGGTAGACGTGCCGTTTAATGGAAGTACCGCTCTTCAGACTGCCAGTCAGGTATACTAGTCGGGCATGTTGTACAGGTCCAGAGCCGGTTTGACCAGTTTATAACCTGATTTGTTGTCTCAATAATTATAATGACCTGAGTATTTTATCGCCTAATTTCCCGCATCTACTCTCCAAATAGATTTTAAATTTGAATAGCTAGACTTAAATTTGAATGTTGTGACTGTTTTTGGGTGAATCGCGGTTTTTTTACCAGTTGTATGTCGGATGTTTTCATTTTCAGAATGGTCACATTGAGATTGTCAAGTGCCTCCTCAGAAATGGAGCCAACATTGAAGAAGAGGTGGGTATTTTTATACCATTACATCATCTCTAAAAGTCAGGACACACTTTCACCCTGACCTATAGGACAAGGACGGGGACAGAGCGGTCCACCACGCAAGTTTCGGCGACGAACCGGAGGTCGTCGACCTTCTGTCGAGTAACTCGGCAGACCTGAACGCCAGGAACAAGAGACGCAGACTGCTTCACGTGGCTGTGAACAGGGAAACCTTGGTGTGATTAGGGTTTCTACTGCAGCACATGTCACTCCAGTCTCCAGGTGTGCTACATTAGGTAGTCTCCAGGTGGCACATTTAGAGTAGTCTCCAGGTGTGCTGCATTTAGAGTAGTCTCCAGGTGTGCTACATGTAGAGTAGTCTCCAGGTGTGCTACATTTAGAGTAGTCTCCAGGTGTGCTACATTTAGAGTAGTCTCCAGGTGTGCTACATTAGAGTAGTCTCCAGGTGTGCTACATTAGAGTAGTCTCAGGGTGCTAATTTAGAGTAGTCTCCAGGTGTGTACATTAGAGTAGTCTCCAGGTGTGCTACATTTAGAGTAGTCTCCAGGTGTGCTAAATTTAGAGTAGTCTCCAGGTGGCTGCATTTAGAGTAGTCTTTCCGGTGTGCTGTTTTAGAGTAGTCTCCAGGGTGCTACATTTAGAGCAGTCTCCAGGTGTGCTACATTTAGAGTAGCCCGTCTCCCATAGCAACAGGGTTAGCCCTCCCATTCCACCTATCAAATACCATCTTACATACATAGCTATATAGTTGCATCAAGCATTTCCATTTTAACCTTCTTCTGCCACTGATTATGTGACAACAAGTATGTATGAAGTAGCATTGATGTATGTACCTTCAATGGGCATGTGTAAACAGTGATGAATGGCTTTATGCTTTCTTGCATTCGCTCGCCTAAAATTCATTCACGTTATTTGAGAGTACTAAACCTCTCTTCTTTCTTTCTTGCAGATCGAGGAATGTGTGGTATGTTCTAAAGCGGAAGCCTCAGTCGTCTTCAAGCCCTGTCTCCACATGGTGGCGTGTGACAGCTGCTCGTCCATCATGACGAAATGTGTCAAGTGTCGCACTGCCATCGAGACCGCCGTACCTCTCTCTGTCGCCAGTGGAGGAAGACGTGAGTCACCTGACCTAGTGGAGATATCATGTGACCTAGTTGAGGTGTCATGTGACCTAGTTGAGATATCATGTGATCTAGTTGAGATATCATGTGACCTAGTTGAGATATCATGTGACCTAGTTGAGGTGTCATGTGACCTAGTTGAGATATCATGTGACCTAGTTGAGATATCATGTGACCTAGTTGAGATATCATGTGACCTAGTGGAGATATCATGTGACCTAGTTGAGATATCATGTGACCTAGTTGAGGTGTCATGTGACCTAGTTGAGATATCATGTGATCTAGTTGAGATATCATGTGACCTAGTTGAGATATCATGTGACCTAGTTGAGGTGTCTTGTGACCTGGATTGGCTAAAAACACTTTACTACTTTTTTCTCGCCACTCTAGGGTTCTGCTATAAGTATAGAGCCTTATGTATATCTGCCTTCTTCCTCCCACAGCTCTCAAGGTGAGAGGAAGAGGGTCCAGAGGCTCAGGAGGCCCAGTTGGTAGTCAAGACATTGCTTCACTGCAGCAACAGCTACAGGAGATGAAAGAGAAGGTGTGTTGCAATGTCGCTGCTTTTGAGTTCTCTGAATCGAAAAAATTCACGTCAAACATGTGCACATCACGTTTCTTTTGGCGAGTTTCCACGACTTGCGGTTACTGTGGCTCTGCTTTCCCTCTCTCTCTCTCTCTCTCCCTCCCCCCCTCTCTCTCTCTCTCTCTCTCTCCCTCCCCTTTCCCTCCCTCTCTCTCTCTCTCTCTCTCTCTCTCTCTCCCTCTCTCTCTCTCCCTCTCTCTCTGCCCACTTCCCTCTCTCTCTGCCCTCCCCAGACCCAATGTCAGGTGTGTATGGACAGAAGAAAGAACTGTGTGTTCCTGTGTGGCCATGGGACATGTCAGTTGTGTGCCGACAAGATCATAGAGTGTCCAATATGTAGGAAACTAGTCTCCAGGAAGATCATCCTCTTTGACTGATGTCACTGGGTTGTTTGTCCAGATTATGTTATTGCTGTCTGTTGTGTGCAATAGAGAATTCCAGTGGTGTTGTAGCGTGCCAGAATGGTTCGGCCGGCTCAACAGGCCGCAATATTTACGTCACGCAATTAGCATAGCGCATAGAATACAGCGCTCAATCAGACAGTAGTAAATTTTGGCTCTCTAATGTCTATGGAACTATTCAGGCACATGCAGTGTATCAAAGGAATGCAGTGTACTGTGGGCACACCAATGTAGTGCAATACTATTACTGAGTCATTCTGGCACGCTTCATGCCAATTATCACAGAGCACTCGCCGAGCCCGCCATAACAAGTTTCACCTTAAGTAGGCGTCGGTAGATGCATGCGGCCAGCCTAGCTGTAACTACTTCCTGTGATGTGATCGCGCATTTCCAGTCGGATACATGTTTTGCACATGCGCACTTCGGAACTGAACCTCGGCGCCCCGGCCTCCGCAGGCGCTACTACATACGCGACGCCATGTGTTCTTTCGGGACCATTGGTGAGCATGCGCAGAGAGGATTATGCTAAATAGCAGAGGTGTGGTTTGCGCGTATATTTTGCGCAAAGATATAATTAGCTAGCTACATCATGAGAATGTAAATATACAAAAAAACCTCCAACCTATATAATAGCTATTTACACTGTCCAATGATCCGTGTGACCATGCTGTCAATACTGAGATATACTCAGAGAAACAATAACAGCAGTAATAGTGGTGACAGCAACTGTCATAATATTGTTGTTGGTTGGAGAACCAGAATCTGTAGTGACCGCAACTGTCATAATACTGTTGGTTGGAGAACCAGAATCTGTGGTGACCGCAACTGTCATAATACTGTTGGTTGGAGAACCAGAATATGGTAAAGGGCTGTTATTGCAGCCATCAGTTGGAAAATCTTCATTGCAGCCTTCGTACAGAGCTCTGGGACTGTAGGCATTAGAAATGAAGTCGTAGTAGGCGTCTATGCAGCAGCCTTGTTCTTCAACTGCATCTCTTAGGTCAGAGCTGCAATTGCACTTACCTGAACTGGTCAATGTCTGGTAACAACTTGCTTCAGTAGTTATAGAATCCAAGGCCTTGCCATACAAGCGATAACATTTGGTTCCATTTTCATTTGTCCCGCACAAATCAACATTAAATTTTTCAATGCCAGGAGTGCTATACACTCCGCATTCGTTTAAAACATCATTTATTACAATCCCACACTCAGGGTTGCAGTAAAAGCCAAAAGATAACTCAAGTTGTTGTTGTAACTCAGCCCTCATATCCAAATCAAACTCCACTTCTTCCAGGGCAGCATATTTGCAGTTGGTCACAAAAACGGAAGTGTTTCCTTGAAAATATGCATCCATCTTCTCTTCAATACATTGGTTCTCTCCGGGCGTCTGCCGTTTGTGTACCTTTGCTGTGATGAGCCTTTCGTGCAAAAACGTGCTGCAATTAGCTTCATGAAAAGCTGTCATAAACGCCAGCAACAAGAAAACTCCTGAACGCATATTCAGAACTGTAGGAATAGATGAACACTGTAATTTTTAAGGTGCCTACAGAGTGAGCAAATGCAGTGCGGACTGGCTAAACTCGCAACTGAGCAACATGTGCTAAGCGCGAGTAAAACGAAACTCATTTACCTGTACACGAAGTATTAGCTACAAGAAGACACTTTGGTTGGCTGGGGTGCCGCCTCAATCCGGTTGAGCACGGATTTCTCCTCTTACCTGCGGACTGCGGAGTCTAGTACTCTTGTCCGTGTTTTATAGCGGCGCGGAGCAACCGACCAGGCCGCCGCGAGACTATGACGACAGCCAACGTACTGCATGCATGCACGTGACCACGCGGGAAAGGGGCGCGCGCCTGCATTTATATTATATATTAGTAGCGCGCGCCAAAATGCACCGTTGCGTGACATTACTGCCAATATCACATATATTTTGAGAAACTTGAATCCATTGGGGCTGCAATAGAAGGGTGAATAATGATTATAGCAGTTAATCTCTTGAATCAAGGATCCAGGAGAGTTCTATTGTTCTGGCCACAACAATAGCAAAAGCCTTCAAAGGCAAGCAGTGAGTTTTGAATGGCTGTACATAAATATTCACACATGTTCGTTGCATCGATGCTATATATAATTTATATAGAATTCATGTGATGGATTAATAATTATATATTATTAGTGCCATAGCTGATTCGAATCGACCAATCAGAGTTTGTTATACGAGGTTCCTGATTTCTCATATGAACCTCGTGAGCTAACAAAGTTAACATGAAAACATGATATGAAACCTGTTTTTCTGTTGTTCAACAAGTTCAACAAGCATTTCGCTGAAGAAATGTAGCAGAACATAGATCTGTACAAAATGTGATCAAAGACATGATCTCTTGATATGCTCTTTTTCCACGAGGCTACAGTTGCTGTGTCTGCTTTGAGCCCATCTCCTCTCCTCCTTGCCATGTATCTATAGCCAGCAGCTCACGCCCGCAAACCACCGCACGCACGCACTAAGTGGGTGGGCTCTCCGCGAGCGAGTGCGTCGCGACAAAGCGACTAGTCGACGGCGAACACGCCTTCGGTATAGCAGCAGCCCGCACATGCGCCTGAATTCCATCCCACAGTCTCGCCTCTCTCTGATTGCGAGGTTCGCGCGGTCTCCGTCTCGTCGTTTCTGCTAGTCTCGTTATGAGTGGCGGAGGACAGTCCCCGCAGCGGAGTAGCTAGAGCGGACGGAGCAAGCGTATCCTAGCAGCTTCGCGTTCAATATCGCACGCGCTGACGGTCTTGCGCTCCCATCGTCTCTTCTCTCGCACTCTCAAATCCTGTGCTTGGATAACGCAGGCTGTGCCCGTATACGGCCGCCTGCATTTGCTCTGCACTAACATGTTATGTACTCCGTATACTCGGACATACCGGATTTCAATGAACCCTGAAGCGCCTCCGCGTAGTGCCCTCGCTGCGCTCGGTACACTACAACGCGGAGGCCCTCGGGTTCATTGAAATCCGGTATGTCCCTCGCACGTAGTACATAAACAATATATTTAGAAGACCGCAGTCACGCGCAATTGACCAATCAGATTACAGAATTTGCGGGGGGTTTATTTTTCATAGACACCTCGTTTCAGGTGTCTAATGGCGTTTGCAGGTGGTCTACAGCAAACTCCCCGTACAAATGGCTATTCTCAAAAGTCGTTATCTGCGCAAACCGGCGATCCGCGTTCGGTATATGTAAGCGTAGAAGGGCGCGACTGGCAAAGTAGCTCTTTTAAAATGCGTAGTGCACCTGCAAGAAGTCTGTGGACAGTCTCCGGAGCTCGCGAAAGTCAGAAATCACGTCAATATCCACGAAAAAAAGCGTCGGCTTCTTCAGCTCTGGCGATACACAAACACATTGGGCCGTTGCCGTGCGTTTGCTAACCCTTCAAACGCGCACCACCAATGAGGGGCGTTTTATGATGACGTAAACGATTTTTGACGGGGGGCGGGGGCTGTCTCCCTCGGAGTCTCACACGTAAAAAAAGCGCTTGTTCGATCCGAAGGTAAGGAATGGGAATGAGCGCAGCGTTGCTAGCTTGTTGCTACCCATTTGAACGCGCAAACACCAATCAGATACTCCGTCTAAAACGGTTAGACGCGGAAGCTCGGTTGTCACGCTACATTGCAACCCTCGGGGGAATGTGGGGGTAGCGCCCTCGCTGCGCTCGGGGACGCCAACATTCCACAGCCCTCGGGTTGCAAGTAGGTAGACACCTCGCTTCCGCGTTCTAACCTATATTTATTATTATACATAGGTGGGCGACTTTGTGAAGATATCTGCAGATGCCGAGAAAGTGAAGGAGTTTCAAACCGGTCACGGAGAGTGGGTGGAGTCGATGATACACGTGAGCATAGTTTGTTATATAGTTGTACGACGTAAATGGGGGTCATGTGAGTGTCACGTGACGTGGATATCTCTCCCTCCACCAGACCCTGGGTAAAGTGGGTAGAATTGCAGAGGTGTATGGTGACGGAGACCTAAAGATTGACGTCAAGGGAACCATGTGGACCTTCAACTCACAGGCAGTGAGAAAAGTCGACGGCAACGGAATGCCGCTGACTCCCAGTACCAGTGGTAAGAGTCTCAGTTCTCCACTCTGAATGTGTTAGAAAAGTTGGTTACACTGCTGAAGGTGCTGTGTACCCAGGGCAGCTCTTCTTCTTTTCTTTGAGCTGAGTAGTTGACTTGTTTGAGTGTCAGAGGTTCGAATCCAACCCAGGGCAGCTCTTCTTCTTTTCTTTGAGCTGAATAGTTGTTTGAGTGTCAGAGGTTCGAATCCAACCCAGGGCAGCTCTTCTTCTTTTCTTTGAGCTGAATAGTTGTTTGAGTGTCAGAGGTTCGAATCCAACCCAGGGCAGCTCTTCTTCTTTTCTTTGAAAGGAAAGAGCTGTCCTGGGTGTAGCTGACTTGTTTGCCTTGCCTCGCCTTTCTACCTCGCTACCAAGTTGTTGAGACATGCAGCAAGGAGAATGCAAAAACAATTGTGAATTTTCTGCGCTTGAAATTTTAACCCTTTCTTGGTCCGTATAGGTTTAATTTTAACCCTTTCCCTCCTCCCTCCAGCCAATGTGTCCCAGCTGCTGCGTCACATGTTTGAGGAACATCAGTCAGTTCGCCAGGGAAGAGCTGGTGAAGTGTGCGGCCAGCGGGACGTCTCGAGAGTAGGAGGACCTCTTACGAGGAGGAGAGGTCGTGTTGGTAGACGTGCCGTTAATGAAGTACGCTCTCCAGACTGCCAGTCAGGTATACTAGTCAGGCATGTTGTACAGGTCCAGAGCCGGTTTGACCAGTTTATAACCTGTTTTGTTGTCTCAATATATGACCTGAGTATTTTTTCTCGCCTAATATCCCGCATTTACTCTCCAATTAGATTTTAAATTTGAATGGCTAGATTTAAATTTGAATGTTGTGACTATTTTGGGTGAATTTTACCAGTTGTATGTGTTGTGTCGTGTCGGATGTTTTCATTTTCAGAATGGTCACATTGAGATTGTCAAGTGCCTCCTCAGAAATGGAGCCAACATTGAAGAAGAGGTCGGTATTTTTATACCATTACATCATCTCTAAAAGTCAGGACGCACTTTCGCCCTGTCCTACAGGACAAGGACGGAGACAGAGCGGTCCACCACGCAAGTTTCGGCGACGAACCGGAGGTCGTCGACCTTCTGTCGAGTAACTCGGCAGATCTGAACGCGAGGAAACAAGAGACGTCAGACTCCGCTTCAGGGCTGTGAACAAGGGAACCTTGGTGTGTGATTAGGGTTCTACTGCAGCACCACGGTCCCTCCAGTCTACCAGTGTGCTACATTAGAGTAGTCTCCAGGTGTGTCTGCAGTTTAGAGTAGTCTCCAGGTGAACAAGGGACACTTGGTGATTAGGGTTCTACGCGCAGCACCACTGGTCACACTGCCAGTCTCTCAGAGTGTGCTACATTAGAGTCGTGCTCCAGGTGTGCTGACATTAGAGTGAGTCTCCAGGTGTGCTGCATTTAGGAGATTAGTCGCCAGGTGAACAGGGACACCTGGTGTGATTAGGGTTCTACTGACAGCCATCCACTGTACAGCTCCAGTCTCAACAGGTCTGTGCGTACATTAGAGTAGTCTCCAGGTGACAGGGACACCTTGGTGTGATTAGGGTTCTACTGGCAGCACCACTGTCACTCCAGTCTCCAGGTGTGCTACATTTAGAGTAGTTGCCAGGTGTGCTACATTTAGAGTAGTCTCCAGGTGAACAAGGGACACCTTGGTGTGATTAGGGTTCTACTGCAGCACCACTGTCACTCCAGTCTCCAGGTGTGCTACATTTAGAGTAGTCTCCAGGTGTGCTGCATTTAGAGTAGTCTCCAGGTGTGCTGCATTTAGAGTAGTCTCCAGGTGAACAAGGGACACCTTGGTGTGATTAGGGTTCTACTGCAGCACCACTGTCACTCCAGTCTCCAGGTGTGCTACATTTAGAGTAGTCTCCAGGTGAACAAGGGACACCTTGGTGTGATTAGGGTTCTACTGCAGCACCACTGTCACTCCAGTCTCCAGGTGTGCTGCATTTAGAGTAGTCTCCAGGTGAACAAGGGACACCTTGGTGTGATTAGGGTTCTACTGCAGCACCACTGTCACTCCAGTCTCCAGGTGTGCTACATTTAGAGTAGTCTCCAGGTGTGCTGCATTTAGAGTAGTCTCCAGGTGTGCTACATTTAGAGTAGTCTCCAGGTGTGCTGCATTTAGAGTAGTCTCCAGGTGTGCTGTATTTAGAGTAGTCTCCAGGTGTGCTGCATTTAGAGTAGTCTCCAGGTGTGCTACATTTAGGGTAGTTGCCAGGTGTGCTACATTTAGAGTAGTCTCCAGGTGTGCTGCATTTAGCGTAGTCTCCAGGTGTGCTTCATTTAGAGTAGTCTCCATGTGTGCTACATTTAGAGTAGTCTCCAGGTGTGCTTCATTTAGAGTAGTCTCCAGGTGTGATACATTTAGAGTAGTCTCCAGGTGTGCTGCATTAGAGTAGTCTCCAGGTGTGCTACATTTAGAGTAGTCTCCAGGTGTGCTACATTTAGAGTAGTCTCCAGGTGTGCTGCATTTAGAGTAGTCTCCAGGTGTGCTACATTTAGAGAAGTCTCCAGGTGTGCTGCATTTAGAGTAGTCTCCAGGTGTGCTACATTTAGAGTAGTTGCCAGGTGTGCTACATTTAGAGTAGTCTCCAGGTGTGCTGCATTTAGCGTAGTCTCCAGGTGTGCTGCATTTAGAGTAGTCTCCATGTGTGCTACATTTAGAGTAGTCTCCAGGTGTGCTCTCATTTAGAGTATCTCCAGTGTGGTACATTTAGAGTAGTCTCCAGGTGTGCTGCATGAGTGTTCCAGGTGTGCTACATTTAGAGTAGTCTCCAGGTGTGCTACATTTAGAGTAGTCTCCAGGTGTGCAGCATTTAGAGTAGTCTCCAGGTGTGCTACATTTAGAGAAGTCTCCAGGTGTGCTGCATTTAGAGTAGTCTCCAGGTGTGCTACATTTAGAGTAGAGAGATAGAGAGAGAATTTTACAGTGGAACTCCTCTAATCCAGACACCAATGGGACAGGAGAAAATGTCCATATTAGTGAGGTGTCCTTATTTCAGGGGTTGCAAGAATTGGAAAGAAAAGGTGTCCTTATTAGAGAGGTGTCCTCATTTCAGAGAAGGCTACATCGTCCTCCCTCCTCCCGCTCCAGATTCAGAGGGGACATCACGCCTCGTCCCGACGCCATCTCCAGAAGAGAGCACGACATGGTTGCGCTCTGCTGCTTGAGCGGAGGGGCCAGATGTCACAACGTCGCCAATACAACGGCTTCACACTGCACTTCCGTCACCGCGATGGCAGCTCAGTAGGTATAATGTATGAGGGCCCCTTATATCAGTAGGTTCCACTGTACCCGCTCTCTCTCCCTCGTAGCCCTCCCGCTCCCTCCCTCCCTCTCTCTCTCTCCTCCAGAGTAACAAAACATCGAGCCCTCCGTCGACATCCTCATCCTCTCCCCGACTAGCCGACTTTTCGACTGCCTGCCCTGTGTGGTGTGGACGATCAAAAAGACGACGTTCACTTCCTCCTCCCTCGCTCTGCTCTAAACAACTGCACCTGGAGAGCCTCTCAGGCTCTCTTGCGCAGTGAGTCGTTTCACAAACTTCACTTTAGAGAAGGTCTAGAAAGAGCTGTCTGTTAGTATATACTGTAATATATGGCACATTATGTTGGTTGGTAAGTTTGTGTAATAATTACTGCGACTTCTCAGGGGCTCTTGCAGGCAGTGAGTCACTTTCACTTTCACTTTAGTTAGGGTCTAGAACCAACTCTGCTCTATCTGTTTGTAGTGCATAATGTAATTCCCCATCTCTCGTTTCTCATGTCATCGATGATGTAATGTTTCCCCTCTCAGGGCGCGAATCCAAATATCCAGAACGTAAATCTCCAGACGCCGCTTCACCTGGCCGTGGAGCGGAGGAACATCCAGATAGTTAGACTCTTGGTCGAGGAAGGAGGCAACCCAGACATGGGGGACAAGTTTGGCGATCGTCCGCTGCACGAGGCCTCCGAACAACCACACCATGTCCCAGCTGAAACACAGTTCAGGATGTCCGCAGGATATTGGGAAGGTAATGTGGTTCCTTGCTTCAGCCTTCAGTTCCAAGGCTTTTAATATAGTGGAACCCTTCCCTTTAAAGACACCCCTGAAATGAGGACACCTCTCTAAGGACACCGCTGAAATGAGGACACCTCTCTAAGACACCGCCTAAATGAGGACACTCTCATAGTCATCATTTACTTCCCAAGAACAGTTCTTAATATAAAGGACACCTCACTCATAATGGACACTTCGTTCTGTCCCATGGTGTGACCAATCCATCGCTAGGCGATGGTTATCGATATCAACGGAGAGAACGCCAGTGCCAGTACACAAATCGCCATGATTCTCGCCTCAGCCGGAGCGCGCTGGAGTCAGAGTTCACCGAGACTCATAACTGCCACACTAGTGTTTGCTGCACTAATATTGTGATTGTGTTGAGACACGTGATCAGCAGGGTTACATTTAGAACTGTAACTAAAGATGGACTACCCAGTGACGAGTTTCCAAATTTAGCCATTTAGAGCCATTTAGGCCTATGTTTACAAACACGCCACCTTCCTGTCACCTGCTGACCGGTTTGTGTCACGGTGTCTGACAAGAAAGAACGAGATCCGGTGGAGCTCTGCTCGACCCACGCTCCGAACGTGCTGAAGAAATGTCATCGTTTGACCACTTGCCCAGGCGGCAGGTGGACACACCCTCTGCCGCATAGGTGGCAGTGCTTATGGGCTGTAGTCATATAGCAACAATACACTCCAAATGACACTGTCCCCAAGTGAGAAATTAGACACCCATTGTTTCGCTCCCGCCTCTCCTCACTCCCTCCCTCAACTGGATATATTATACCGTAGGCGTAATGACACACATAGGCCATGCAAAGACACTTTCAGTGTCCCCAAGTGAGATTTGGTTGTGATGACATCTCATTGTTTTCCCTCCCTCCCCTCTCTCTCTCCCCTCCTCCCTCCCTCCCGCTCTCCTTGTCCCTCCCTCCCTCCCAGCCGTGCGCTCATATATGCCTCTCCCAGACGGCGCGCTCTCCACGTGTCTAGTGTGTGAGACTGTGTCGCCGTCGTGGCTCTGTTGCCGTGTCGTCTCACGATGCAACCTGCGAGAAATGTCAAGTGTCCCGCAACTGGCCATCTGTCGCCAGCCGTCTCCCATAGCACTAGGTAGCCCTCCCATTCCACCTATCAAATACCATGCATCCATACATGCTATATAGTTGCATCAGAGCACTTTCCATTTAAAACCTTCTTCTGCCACTGATTATGTGACAACAGGTATGTATGAGTAGCATTGATGTATGTACCTTCAAGGGCAGTGCAACAGTGATGGATGGCTTTATGCATTCTTCTCTTTTGCATGTCGCGTCGCCTAAATTCATTCTCGTGATTTTGAGAGTTTAAAAACCTCTCGTCTCTCTTCTCTCTCTTCTCTCTTTCTTGCAGATCGAGGACAATGTGTGGTATGTTCTAAAGCGGAAGCCTCACGTCCGTCTTCAAGCCCTGTCTCCACATGGTGGCGTGTGACAGCTGCTCGTCCATCATGACGAAATGTGTCAAGTGTCGCACTGCCATCGAGACCGCCGTACCTCTCTCTCCTTGTCGCCAGTGGAGGAAGACTAGTCCCCTGACCTAGTGGAGATTCAATTGACCTAGTGAGGTGTCATGTGACCTAGTTGAGATATCATGTGATCTAGTTGAGATATCATGTGACCTAGTTGAGATATCATGTGACCTAGTTGAGGTGTCTTGTGACCTGGATTTGGCTAAAACACTTTACGTACTTTTTCTCTCGCCACTCTAGGGTTCTGCTATAAGTAATAGAGCCTTATGTATATCTGCCTTCTTCCTCCCACAGCTCTCAAGGTGAGAGGAAGAGGGTTCCCAGAGGCTCAGGAGGCCCAGTTGGGTAGTCAAGACATTGCTTCACTGCAGCAACAGCTACAGGAGATAAAGAGAAGGTGTGGTTTGCAATGTCGCTGCTTTTGAGTTCTCTGAATCGAAAAATTCACGTCAACATGTGCACATCACGTTCTTTTGGCGAGTTTCCCACGACTTGCGTTACTGTGGCTCTGCGTTTCCCCTCGCTCTCTCTCTCTCTCTCTCCCTCCCCCACTCGCCTCTCTCTCTCTCTCTCTCTCTCCCTCACCCTTTCGCTCCGCTCTCTCTCTCTCTCTCCTCTCTCCTCTCTACAATCTCTCTCGTCTCCCTCTCTCTCTCTCCCTCTCTCTCTGCCCACTTCCCTCTCTCTCTGCCCTCCCCAGACCCAGTGTCAGGTGTGTATGGACAGAAGAAAGAACTGTGTGTTCCTGTGTGGCCATGGGACGTGTCAGTTGTGTGCGGACAAGATCATAGAGTGTCCAATATGTAGGAAACTAGTCTCCAGGAAGATCATCCTCTTTGACTGATGTTCTGTTTGTCCAGATTATGTTATTGCTGTCTGTTGTGTGCAATAGAATCTGCTGATTATTTATCAACTTCTGAGAGTACCGTAAGCCACTGCGTAAACCAAAGTGCTATGGGGGGGTGGGTGCCAAACTGGCCAAAAAGCCATTTTGAACTCTCAACTCTCCTATTTACTTACATACAGGCCTTCTATTTGCCTACATAATATATAAGCCTTCTACTTATTTTAAAGGAATCCTATTTGTCATATAGGAGTCCTATTCATTATTATTATAGCATTCCTGTTTATTCTATAGAAATCCTAAATATTATATAGGAGTCCTTAATTATTATACACTGAAACCGAACAAATGACATGACACCCTCTCTCCCAACAGACACAATGACACCCTCTCTCCCAACAGACGCAATGACATCCTCTCTCCCAACAGACGCAATGACAACACAATGACACCCTCTCTCCCAACAGACACAATTACACCAACTGACACAACTCACAAACCACTACCCATACTGAACAAGCTTAGAAACACTCAATACAGACTGCGACCAACTGACACAGAAAACTTGGACTCACTAGACGGCGTTCTTGAGAATATCAGTTGGATAAAGTTCGATATGGTCAAACCATTCCGAACCCGTTCTTCCACAAGAAAGTGTGAGTATGCGGCACTTCGGTTTACAGAATGACTTACGGTAAACTCTGAAATGAAAAGCACTTGAAAGTGCATAACCCTCGCCACTGTTGATTATGGAGGTTCAATAGTTGGCTGTCTCAGAGAAGATCAGAGACTGCTCTTCCTTTAATAATTTTCAGCATGTATTCTTTCTTTGAATACTTGCTAAACCATCAATACAGGCAGACCAGCAAATCCTTTCCACACGCGCAAAGCATCTTGTTTCAGTATAGGCAGCAAATGTTGTGTAGGGGTTCGGAATGGTTGTAACTACTTCCTGCAATGTGAATTGCGCATTTCCAGTCGGGTGCATGTTTTGCACATGCGCACTACGGAACTGAACCTAGGCTTGCGATAATTTATGCGGGAATAATTTCGAGAATAATAGCAAAGCAAAAAGCAGCAAGCATAATCCGAGCATAATAGCAAAGAAAACACGCGCTCGCAACCGCGCCTACTTTTAATTATGCGGCCACAGTTACACGTGGCACGATGTCGTCGTCCTCCGGGTCGCCCGAGCAGCAGTGCGAGCACGACATCAAGCCGTGCGAGGATGGGTCAGGCTCTTCTGTACCTTCTACATCCTGCAGCAGCGTGCGTTACCCGGCGCTATGGCGCTAAAATCAGCGCCAAGCCCAATTTTCAGAGAAAATGAAGCGCCGGGTCCTAGCTCTTGCCTACGCGTCTCTGCGCAATACGGGCACACGCGAACGTGGAGTTACCGGTTGTTAGCTGAACTTTGCAATTGGGTATAGCGCCAAGGCCGTCCCTGGCGCCATGTTTTTGGCCCCAGAGATGTTGCAGGTTGACACCCCTGTTAGTAAAGCAGGCGCCTCTTGCCAGCACCAACAGGAAAAGGAAATTTGCGGCGCAACAGGGCTTAACATTGCAAGATTATATTATGTTCTCCATCTGTTGTATATAGGTCATTTTTGATCAGGTTTTTTGAGCATAATTTGGGAATAATAGCAGCAAACCGTAAGAATTGTAGCAACAAAATATGAGCATTAAAGAATAGAATAATACCAAAAAAAGTGGCATAATTATCTCAAGCCTAACTGAACCTCGGCGCCCCGGCTTCACAGGCGTTACGCGACGCCATGTGCTCTTTTCGCGACCATTGGTGAGCATGCGCAGAGAGGATTATGCTAAATAGAAGAGGTGTGGTTTGCGCGTATATTTTGCGCAAAGTAGCTGGCTACATCATGAGAAGATAAACATGGCAAAAAACCTCCAACCTATATAATAGCTATATACACTGTCCAATGATCCGTGTGACCATGCTGTCAATACTGAGATATACTCAGAGAAACAATAACAGCAGTAATAGTGGTGACAGCAACTGTCATAATATTATTGTTGGTTGGAGAACCAGAATATGGTAAATGGCTGTTATTGCAGCCATCAGTTGGAAAATCCTCATTGCAACCTTCGTACAGAGCTCTGGGACTGTAGGCATTAGATAAACCGGAAATGAAGTCGTAGTAGGTGTCTATGCAGCAGCCTTGTTCTTCAACTGCATCTCTTAGGTCAGAGCTGCAAGTGCACACAGCCTGAACTGGTCAATGTCCGGTAACAACTTGCTTCAGTAGTTATAGAATCCAAGGCCCTTGCCATACAAGCGATAACATTTGGTTCCATCTTCATTTGTCCCGCACAAATCAACATTCAATTTTTCACTGCCAGGAAAGGCACTGCTATACACCCCGCATTCGTTCAAAACATCATTTATTGCGATCCCACACTCAGGGTTGCAGTAGAAGCCAAAAAATAACTCAAGTTGTTGTTGTAATGCAGCCCTCATATCCAATCAAAAACATCAAACTCCACTTCTTCCAGGGCAGCATTCTTGCAGTTGGTCACAAAAACGGAAGTGTTTCCTTTAAAATATGCATCCATCTTCTCTTCAATACATTGGTTCTGTCCGGGCGTCTGCCGTTTGTGTATCTTTGCGGTAGTGAGCCTTTCGTGCAAAAATATGCTGCAATTAGCTTCATAAAAAGCTGTCATAAACGCCAGCAACAAGAAAACTCCTGAATGCATATCAAAACTGTAGAAATAGATGAACACTGTAATTTTTAAGGTGCCTATAGAGTGAGCAAACGCAATGCGGACTAGCTAAACTCGAAACTGAGAAACTAAGCGCGAGTAAACGTCAGTAGCAAAACTCATTTACCTGTACGCGAAGTATTAGCTACAAGAAGACTTTGGTTGGCTGGGGTGCCGTCCCAATCCGGTTGAGCACGGATTTCTCTTCTTACCTGCGGACTGCGGAGTCTAGTACTCTTGTCCGTGTTTTATAGCGGCGAGGAGCAACCGACCAGGCCGCCGCCGCCGCGAGACTATGACGACAGCACGTACTGCATGCATGCACCACGCGGGAAAGGTGCGCGCGCCTGTATAGCGCACGCCAAAATGCACGTTGAGTCATCAGCTCAGTAAATTATGTGAGAGAATGATGATTATGGCGCAACCATTCTCTCTTAGGCTTTAGAGCTGGGTAATTTAAATCGCGCAGTCTGATTGGTCCATGCTTGGACTCATTTTCCGGACTCTTTCCGGGTCTATTAATATGGCGCATGCGCAATGGTTCACTTACGTTGGGGGCGGCGCGCGCGGCGGAGTCCCCCCCCCCCCAGCAGCGCGCGGTCTAAATACGGCCACTGCATGGTAGAGGCGAGCCCGTTGTCGACGCCGGGTCGCCCACCCTGGGCCGGGCCTCTCGCTAGACTTCCCGGCGAGAAAGCGGCGCTCGCGCAGTTTCAGACGCACCGAATTTGAATTGCAAAAAAAAACTTGAATGCATTGGGGCGCAATAATAGGGTGA
>CASHTH010001181.1:0-19939 GCA_030341885.1 Geodia barretti | reverse complement strand
GGTCGTCGAAGGCGACGTGGATGGGTCAGGGTCGTTGCGTGCTAGCATCCGTTGGGTGCTCCTCGTTTCGGGTTGGTTTCTTGTCTCAAAAACCATTATCCCTGAAGCCGGGAGCACTGTCTCATCCCCTCAGCACGTAGCCAGACTCACCTCTTCGGCGGATTGGGGCTTATAGAAGGCAGCGGACGATACAGTTTTTAAACGTCGGCCCCCTGATGATCGAGCAACCCACCCGGCACACTTTACCGCCGCCGATTACACGTACCCACGAAGAGCGACAGGCCAACCCAAAACGCTTCCTGACCGTCGAATGTTGTAGAGCCGGATAACCCACCCGGAGTACCTGTGGATACGACCCCTTGCGAGGCACCGCTGGGTCCGCGAAGCCGCCCGACGATTTACCCTTAGTGCGCAGCCACGCCCTGCACCTTGGTTTGCAGGCTGTAAACCGAATCTCCGGCGGTGATGAACATGGTATCCAGGTCCGCGCCGCCGAAAACGAGGTTACGGGGCACCTCGGGGACACGGATAACACCCTGTCGGTTGCCTTGGGGATCGATCACCCAAATCCCTCCGGAGCCGGTGCAATACACTCTCCCTTCGGTATCCACTTTCATGCCGTCCGGTACTCCGGGCTCGGCTGAAGACATATCAGAGAATATCCGGTTGTTACTGAGCGTCCCGTCAGAGGCGACATCGAAGGCTCTAATGCGCCGGTGGGTGCACACTTCCCCCCGTTCCGCCTCCTGAACGCAGCGATCATCAAGACGGCTGATCGCAACGTAGAGAACCGTCTCGTCCGGGGACAACGCGAGCCCGTTGGGGTATTCGCACTCGTCGGTAGCCACGCTCAACGTACCATCGGGCGCGATTCGAAAGACGCCGGCGAAACCCAGCTCCCGTTGTTCCTCCGGGATGCCGCGTTCCGGGTCGGTGAAATAGACGCTGCCATCGGTGCGGCAAACTATGTCGTTGGGTCGGTTGAGCCGGTGGCCCTGCCACCGGTCGGCCACCGTGGTTATCGAGCCATCGGCGTCCATCCGAGTGATTTGCCGGTTGGCCCCCTCGCACATCAGGAGCCGGCCCTGGCGGTCCAGAGTACAACCGTTGCCTTCTCCGGTGTTGGTGCGAATCACGACGGCTTCGGCGCTACCGTCCCAGCGCATCAACATACTTTCCCGGTGACGGACGTAGGTCAAGTAGTCGCCGGGATGCCACAAGCGGCCCCTCAGTCGGCCCTCCAGCGGCGATCAAGACGGGGGTGCTGGACTCAACTATCGCGGAAAGGTCTTCAGGCATGGCTAGCACACTCCCAGGCACGAGTCGGAAACCGCTACTAATCGGCACGATTATATCAGTCAGGTCCTGAGGTAACCGGCTCAGCAATCGCAAAACACCACACTTTGTTGATATCCGGCCGAATTTGCAGCAACCATACAATACGCCTCGGCGGACAAGCCTAGCCGATGCGGGCCACGACGCCATTGAGTAGACACTCACTGCCCGAGCCAACCACGTCAATCGGGAGACCGACGATCACCGCCCCAGAGCGGGCGAACGGCACTGACACGAAATGCCACTAATCGTTCATGGGCTCGGCCTACGGTAAAATCAGACCCCGCGAAATTCCCCTGGTGCCGTCCGCCGCGGGAAGGGCATCATCAGGGCGATCGGGTTGGCGCGGCGCCAGCCCCGTCCGCGATACTCGAGCACCCGACCTTTCCGGAGGCCTAAATCCGCGGGCGGATGTTTTGGTTGTGGCTGAACAGGTTCGTAGGGTCGTATTGCTGCTTCAGGGCTGCCAGCCTCTGGAAGTTGTCTCCGAAGGCCGCCTGAATCGCCTCTTCCCCTTCTTCCGCCTCGGTGCCGACCTGGTTGATGTAGGCCCCCGAGGAGAAGGGCATCAATGCTGAAGCAAAATCCCGGACCCACCGAATGTGGACCTCCGACTCTCCCGGGTCCAGGAAGACCGCGTTGGTGGCCCATTCGCACAGGGCTCCCCGGTGACCGAAGGCGGACTCGTTGGCGGGCACACGCCGTGCGGCGTTACCCAGATACTGGAACAGGACGCTTGAGAGCGGCGAGGTAGCCCGCTCAAAAAAGTCGAGTGTGATGTCCAGCGCGTCGTCGCTGACTTGACTCATGAAATGGGACTTCAGGTAGTTCTGCCGTCCCTGAGGGGCCAGCGCAAGCGTCTGGGCCTCGATGTAAGTCATGGGCCGGACGCCGTCGGATAATGGTGGTCCGAACTCTCGGAGCGGCCGGATCACCCGCTCGCCCTCTTCGACGGAGCCGTAGTGACAGAGCAGAAATGCTACACGCTTTGCCTCCGGCCTCGGGGAGAGTCGTAAGGAAGGTGATGATGTTCATCTCGTCGGGCATATTGGCGGTAAACTCGGCGACCAAGGCGAAGAATTCCCTTACCTTGTCGAACGGGTAGACCAGGGAGCCTGCCAGTACAGTAGGGCCGACGGATGCAGTCGGTACTCGAGAGAGGTAACGACGCCGAAGTTGCCGCCGCCGCCCCGGAGACCCCAGAACAGGTCGGGGTTCTCGTTGGCGCTGGCAGTGAGCGGCCGCCCGTCGGCGGTGACCACGTCGGCGGAAACCAGGTTGTCGCAACTGAGGCCGTAACTGCCGGACAACCATCCGATTCCGCCGCCCAGGGTAAGACCGGCGATGCCGGTGTCCAGGTCAGTCCCTCCCGGCGTGGCGAGTCCGAAGGCCTGGGTCTCGTGGTCGAACGCTCCCCACTTTGTCCCACCCTGGGCCCGGGCCGTTTTGGCCGCCGGATCGACGCGGACGCCCGTCATCCGGGAAAGGTCGATCATCAGACCGTCGTCGCAAACGCTGTTGCCCGGGAAATTATGGCCGCCGCCACGCACCGAAATCAGTAGGCCGTTCTCCCTGGCGAAGTTCACCGAGTTGATCACGTCGGCCGTTCCGCTGCAGCGGGCGATCAGAGCCGGCCGTTTGTCGATCATGGCGTTCCAGATCCGTCGCGCGCTGTCGTATCCCTCGTCGCCGGTGCGGAGGGTCACCCCGTGGAGGCTGCTCCTGAAGTCCTCGACTGCTGCCTCGCTGATGAAGGCGTAGTCGCCGGAAAGGGTCGCAAAATTCAGCTCCGTCATACATCTGCCCCAATGCCTGCTTGTCGACGCCCCTGGAGCCTCTCTGACCATGACGGCCACACGCTCCAAACGCATCCGGAGGCCGGGCTTGTCCGCTTCGGCCGTCGCCGATTATATGTCCGACGCGGTATGGCCGCTACTGGAACGTCCCTGATGACCGCCCATCAGAGCGGAGGGCAGCCGCAGCTGCGGGCTCCAGCGGACGCCCCTCAGACCTCGTGCTATATTGCCCTATCGCGCCGCACCGTTGGGCGCAGATTCAAGGGGGGCCAGCAGATGGTCGACAAGGAACAGGACTGGGAGTACGGCCTGCGCGTCGAGGGCCACGGATCCGAAGGTGAAAAGGGCGGGCCGGTTGTGATCGGCGAGAACGGCTTCCACTATCAGGTCTCGGGCGAGAACTGGGGCCAGCTCCCAGAAGGATGCGTCTACCGGGAGGGGACGGCCGTCGCGGTCGACTCGAAGGATCAGGTCTACGTCTTCAACCGCGGGACCGTGCCGATGCTCGTTTTCGACACCGATGGGAACCTGCTGCGCACCTGGGGCGATGGCGTGTTCGCCAACCCCCACGGCGTAACCATCGCACCGGACGACACCGTCTTCTGCGTGGACAACGGCGACAGCACGGTACGGCAGTTCACTCCCGACGGCGAGCTGCTGATGACCCTTGGGACGCCCCACAAGCCGAGCCCCAGGATGAGCGGCGAACCGTTCAGCGTTCCGGCTCACGTGGCTTTCGACAAGCGCACGGGAGAATTCTACGTGGCCGACGGCTATTCCAACGCCAGGGTGCACAAGTACTCGCCCGACGGCCGGCTCCTCTTCTCGTGGGGTGAATCGGGCACCGGGGACGGCCAGTTCAACATCGTCCACAACGTCGTAGTCGACAACGACGGCTGGGTGTACGTTGCCGACCGTGAGAATCATCGCATCCAGGTCTTCAGCTCCGAAGGGAGATACGAGACCCAGTGGGGTAACCTCTCCCGCGCCGCCGCCATCTGCATCGACGACCGGTCGGGGGAAGAACTGATATATATCGGCGAGTACTTCTGCGGAATCGCCACCAACGACATCGGCACAGATCTCGGTCCCCGTGTAACGGTGATGAACCCCAAGGGCAAAGTCCTGGCTAGGGTCGGGCGAGAGAGCTACGGCGACCAGTCGGGCCGGTTCTATTCCCCTCACGGAATAGCCGTGGACTCCAGGGGAGACCTGTATGTGGCGGAGGTGTCGTGGACCGACTATGGCCGGCACATGGACCCACCTCGCGAGCTTCGTTCGATGCAGAAACTGGTCAGGGTTCGCGATTAGCGGACGGCAACTGTCCGCCAAACCGGACAAAATTAAAATCTTGCGCGCTGAGGTTCATGCTGGCCCCGCAACCGCCCATTCGCATCCGAGGTCGGTTGGATTCGCCGTGAAACCAGTTGGGGCCCCGTTTGCTTCCAGGGGATAGCGTTTGGGAGAGCGCTATCCGATGAGTTGTTTCCCCTACAAGCAAGCGAATGCCCCCGAAGCAAATAGAGAAGCTACTCTGGTATACCCAGAGCCTTTCGCACTGCTCCGCCAATGGGTGTCAGCGGGCTCTCCTCGGGAGGGCCGTGGGGGACCATGCGGTTATGGTGGATAGCAACCGCCAGTCGATGCTGGGGGTCCACCCAGCCCAGACAACCGCCGGCCCCGTTGTGGCCGAAAGCCAGAGGGTTGCTGCCCATGGCGCCCATACCTGGACTACCTGCGAAGTGGAAGCCTCCGATGGTTCCATGATGGGGTCTACCGTGCACCGGGTCGTAATCGCTGGGGGGTCGGGGTATGTGGAAGGTCCGCACTCGCTCCTCAGAAAGAAGGCGCACGCCGTGCAGCTCACCACCATTGGCCAGCATGGCGTAGAACCGGGCCTGGCTCCGCGCATTCATGATTCCCTGGGCTCCGGGGATACAGGCTTGGCGCACATCAGAACGGCCAAACACCTCCTGGGTAGTCCCCACCACCGGCGGAGAGGCCCGGAACCGCAGCGAGTCCGGAGGTATTCCCGGAGCGCCGGGAGGGACACTCTGGTAGGTTGGTAAGCTTAGCTACCCGGGGTTCAACCTCGGGTGGAATTCCGGCCCAAAGGTCGGTGATGCCCAGGGGTTGGCAGATTTCTTCCTGGATGAACTGACCGAAGGGCCGGTGCATTGGATCCGTACGACGCACGATCTCACCCACTACCCAGCCAAAGGTGTACGCCATGTAGCCGCTTCGGGTTCCAGGCTCAAAGAGAGGGTGCATCTCCGCGATCTGCCCGACCATCCAGTCCCAGTCGCACATCAATTCCGGAGTAACTCCCACGGGCATCAGGGGAACTCCAATACGGTGGGTCAACGCATCGAATACCGTGCCTTTGTCCTTGCCGTACTTTCCGAATTCGGGCCAGTATTTAGCCACGGGTTGGTAGTAGTCCACCAGCCCGCGCTCCGCCTGAATGTGGAGCGCTGTCGCCGTCATGGCTTTGATATTGGAAAACACCGGGAACAGGGTGTCTCCATCGACCTCCTGGCCGGTGGTCTCGTCAGACAGGCCGCCCCACTGGTCGATCACCAATTCGCTGTCCAGGTAAGCTGCAACCTGGACTCCGATTTCTCCGCGTTCGCCGATGGCGACGTCGATAGCGTCCTGTACGATGCTTTGCGAACTTTCCACCATAGCAGCACCTCTACGTTGATGATTTTTGCAAAGATGGGTCCACTCCGGTGAACCCGGCTTGGAAGGTGTTTCGAAAGTCCCTTCACCTTGGGGACAAGGGAAGTATCAAGGGGTGGCCTGCCTCCAGTGTTTGTACCACCCTCCATGATAGTGCGACAAGTACCTGATAACGCCGGTGGTGACTCAGGTCGTCAATGGCGGCGGGAAAACTTACCAATGCGGTGTTGACGGTCAGTGATCGATCCACCCGCGTGGCCAAATTTTATCCCCGCCGGTTATAGTGTTGACGTTCAGCGAGAATGTCCGCGTAAGTGGTCAGCAAGAATGTCACCCGTCTAGTCCGCGATGGTATCAAATGGTGATTCTGTAGGTGCTGCAGGAGTCCGCCAACGCGGTGGACTCTCGGCGTCGATGTACCGCCTTACGGTATCTCTGTGGAGACCCAACTCCCTTGCCATCTTGCGAATGGACATGCCCTCGAGCTTGGCCTTCTGCACCGCGTCCCATCGGGCCTTTTCAGAAACGTCGGCCTCTTTGGCGAAATGGTCACCGTCATCGAGACCACGTCTTCATCGTCGATGACAGAACCGTGGCCGTTTTCTGTAGCTATCATGGTTAGTCGATCATGGGCGGTTTCCTGCGGTTCACGGAGGCCTTCGAGGTGAGGGGACGGGACGGCATTACCTGAGGGAGGTTTGATGCCGTCTCGCAGAGACCCTGGACTTGGCGGCGCCTCCTGGACGGCAATGATGCATCCCTCACGCTGTAGCGACAGCCGGCCGGCCAGTCCCTCGTCGGCGTACCGCCGTTTGATGCGGAACACCGTGCGCGGCGACGTATCCAAAGCCTCCGCCACTTGGGACGCACTCCACCCTGCGTCAGTCTTGAGCGGGATGCGCGCCCGATTGATGATCCGAGCGGAATGCTGGCCGCTTCGAATCAACCGCTCTAGTTGGGCCCGATCTTCCGGCGATAACCGTACCCCATATTTCCCTACAACCATGGATGCCACATCTGCCGCACCGCTGTTTGTCCGTCAGCGCAGCAACCGTGGCCCGTTTTATCCTTTTTCCGCTAATGCAAGTTTGACTGAATACCAGGCCAACTGGTTCAGCACGTGATGGTATCGAGCATTGTTGCGGCGGCCGCTGAAACCCCTGTCGAGCGGCGCTGAATCCACCGTGCGCCGGCCCGGAGGTAAATATCCCGCTGCCCAGCCGGACTGGGGATTTTTCAAGTCCGGCGATGGAACAGCGTGGCGAAGGGTAAGAGGACCGATGAAACGACGTTCGGCAGGGTAAGCATGACTTGACCTGCCATGAGATGTCGGGTCAATCCAGCTTACCCCGCTTCGGTCAGTTTTCTAGTTGTTGTACGAAGTCCAAGCTAGTGCAATGGGCAACTTGTCTCGGCAACGCAGACGGGGCGAATGGTCTTCCGCCCCGATATGCTCTGTTGGCAACGACCTATCCCCGCCCGTTCCGCAGCAGGCGTCCGGGCGTCGCGCCGGTGGGCTCGCCGTCCTCAAAGGTGATTTCGCCGTTCACCAAGGTCCAGCGGTAGCCCTTAGCCTTCTGGATGCGGCGCCACTCGCCGCCGGGCAGGTCCTCGGCCACCTCTGACGGAAGCACTTCCAGCTTCTCCAGATCATAGATGACTACGTCTGCCGGCGCGCCCTCGCGCAGCGCGCCCCGGTCCTGGAATCCGCCGAAGTGAGCCGGCAGGTACGATAGCTTGAAGTGGGCGTCCTCCAGGGTAATGACCTTTTCGTCTCGCACTAGCCAGGCCAGCATATCCGTCGGATAGATGCCGGCGGTCAGGAACTTGACGTGCGCGCCGCCGTCGGAAACACCGGCGACGACGTGGTTGGAGTCCAGTACCTCCGCCGTGAACTGCGCCACATCACGACCCTGGGTGTCGGCGTAGAACTCCGTCGCCAGGTCGTCCTCCACGCACATGTCCAGCAGCGCGTCGATGACGTGCTTGCCCTCCTCGTCGGCGATTTGCTGAACGGTCAAGCCGGCTTGCGGGCTGGAGGCTTCGGTCTCATCCGGCGCCAGAGCAATCATGCGCCCATCGACGACGTTGACTACGAAGGACTTCAAGCGCAACTCACCGTTGGTGATGCAACGTCCGCCGTCGTGCTCGTACTCGTAGCCGTGGGTATCGCAGACGAACTTGTCTCCGTCATCGTCTACGCAACCGCCCTGGTGCGGGCAGACCACCGACAGCAGTTTGTAGCCGTCGCGGGTGTTGACCAAGAAGTAGTCAGCGCCGCTGACATCGACCTTGGCGGGCATACGGGTGAAGTCGGTCTCAGCGCCGATGTCAATCTTCACCTTGCGGGTCATCACCTGGAGGCTGCCCACGGAGCCGGGGGTAACCTGGGTGGGACGCCGGCCTGAGTCCCATTCTTCCTTTAGTTTCAGGCGCATCTCCGGATCGGACATCTTTGCTTTCCTGGTAGCCTTGTCGCCCAGGGTGACTTCGCGCCACATGGGGGTATCGTCGAACAGGTTCCAGTCTTCAAAGGTGAGTTCGAATCCACCGCGTCGGGTATTGCCTTGTCCGTAAACCCGCAAGCCGCGTTGAGCGCAACTCTCGAGCCAGCGGATGCGCTCGCGGTGCTGTTCGGGGTGTACGGAGTTGGGAGATACCGTCTGGTACAGCACTGGCCGGCCTGAGACTTCGGCTACCTTTTCAAAGAATAGGCGGGCCCCTTCGCCCAAAGGCCGCCCTTCCTCGCCGGTCTCCTGATAGGCCAACTCGATGAAGCCTTCATCCCGGTCCGCCAGCACCTTGGCGAAGGTCAGTACCTCGTGCTCGGACAGCATATCGGTAATCATCGGGGTACCGTCATAGTCCCGCTGCACCGAGTTGACTCCCAACACCTGAGCCGACCAGCCACAGGCGCCATGATCCATGGCCTCGTGGATGAGCCGCGCCATTTCCTGCAGCTCGTCCTCCGTGGGGCGGCGCTTTTTGGCCTCTTCCCAACCCATGACCCAGGCGTAGAGCGGCGTCAACGGTACGTAGGTCAGGCAGTTCACCCCCTTGGGAGTGTTGGCTAGGCTGTCGATGAAGTCGGGGAAGGTGACCCAGTTCCAGGGCATCCCTTCCTTCATGGCGTCGTAGGGGATGGCCTCATTACGGGTCATGCTGAGCATCGCCCGGTCCCGGTCCTCCACCCGCGACGGCGCAAAGCCGAACCCGCAGTTGCCCAGGGCCACGGACGTAACGCCGTGCCAGCCTGACAGGGTGCAGTAGGGATCCCAGAAAATCTGGGCGTCGTAGTGAGTGTGCAGGTCAACGAATCCCGGCGCCACAATCAACCCTTTCGCGTCGATTACCCGATCGGTGGTGTCGCCGTTCAGCCCGCCAATCTTGGCGATCCTGCCGTCCTTGATGGCAATGTCGCTCACGTACCGCGGCGTCCGCGTCCCGTCAACTATCGTGCCCTTCTTGATGATAATGTCGTAATCCGCCATCAGTGCCTCCTGGTTGGAATTAGGTTCGGTGATTAATTGCGACTTTGATAACGAAATCCATACGAACATCGTCTGCGTGCCAGTCTAAATTACCACCAACGCCGGCGTCAATAATTGTTATTCTCAATAAGAGACTATACCGCACGCGTCCGCAGTTTCATCACCTGTGATTGCGAGAATGCCATCAGCTGGGCTCCCGACTAACTGGGTGCTCACGCGGCAATTGGCGTGCCAGGAGGCGCCTGCGTGTTGTGTTCGGGAGCATCGGACATGGGCACCAGTTGGTAGCCCAGTTGGGCGGCCCGACGCTTGGCAGCGCGCAACGCCCGCTGCTGATACTGACTTTCGTAGTAGTCTGCGCCTGCGTCCACGTAGTCCTGCCCGTACCGCAGCATGGAATAGATGAGCTTGGTCAGCTTGTGCGCCGTGGCGGTGATCGCCTTGGGTGCGCCCAACTGAGCTTTCTTCCGGCGCAGAAAGGCACCCAGGGCACTGTCGGAGCGGTGCAGCCCGTGGGCGGCCAGACGCAACGCCGCTGCAGCCCGATTGGCGCTGGGCTTGGTCTTGGAGCTCCTGACCTTGCCCGCCGGTGACCCGGTTGTCGGGGCTCAGCCCCAGCCAGGACGCGAAGTGCTTGGCGCTCGGCCATTTGGTCATGTCGGCGCCAATTTCGCTGATGACCTTCAGCGCCGTGAAGCCGTCCACGCCGTCGATCCGGGTCAGGTTCACCCCAGTCATCCGATACAGGTGGGTTCTGATGTCGAAGCGCGGTGCGTTGCCCTGACTGCGTCGCCGGCCGTTCTCGGCGGGAGATCCGCCATCGCTGCGGTCCTCGAACTGCTCCAACTGGGCTGCAATCTCCCGGTCGCACTCGGCAATCTTGGCGTGATAGAACCGGTACAGTTCCAGGGCCTGGGTCAGCTCGAAGATGTGCTCCTCCCGCCAATGCCCCCGCAACGACTTGGCGAAGGTGTCCTGATCCGCTTTCACGCCTGGGCGACGAAACTGCGCCAGCTTGTGGGGGTCCCGTTCGCCGCTCACAATAGCGGCGATGATGTCCAGACCGGTCTTGCCGGTGATGTTGCTGATCACGTGCTGGAGCTTGACGTTCATCTGGGTCAGCGCCTTCTGCATGTGCTGGATATGATGGGAGGCGTACTGCACCAGCATGGCTCGTTGCCGCAGGTAACTGCGCAGGCGTCGTATGTCCGCCTCGGGACGAAACGCTCCGACGGCAGCCCGTAGGTGTGTAGCTGCTGGAGCCACTGGCAGTCCAGCACGTCGGTCTTGCGACAGGGTCTTTCGATTGTCATCGTGGGGGACGACACGAGGCGGCGGCCGCGGGGCAACGCGTCGGTTTTTGGCAGGCGGCGTTGCTACGGCGACGAGATTGCCACGCTTCGCTCGCAATGACATTTAGCAAAATCGAATGACCCTGGTCTTGCGACCGGATACGTGCTTGATGCGCCTGGGGTCCACCAGCATCACCTGAAAGCCCCGCTCTTCCAGCACTCCGAACAGGGGTATCCAGTACACGCCGGTGGACCGAACCTTCCGGTCATTCCTGACGCCCGATCTGCTCATCCTGGACGACCTGGGGCTCCATGGCCTCACCCCTCAGCAGTCCGCCGATCTCTACGAGCTCATCCTCAACCGGCACCGGTCGTCCAGCTTCGTCATCACCAGCAACCGCGCCGTGGACGAGTGGCTCAGCCTCTTCGACGATCCCATCCTGGGCAACAGCGCCCTGGACCGACTGGCCAATGACAGCTACCAGATCGTCATCGAAGGCGCCAGCTACCGGGAGCGGCTATCGCCACACCGCTCCCTGCTGGGCAAAGGGGGTGATTGACCGAACAACACCAACCTGATATTTACCAATCATCGCGCTTCCAGGGGCCGGTCAATGACCGTGAATACGGCTGCGCAAAGACTCTGAATAACGACACGTAGGACGCTTCCATCTCCGCCATCGTCAGTTCTCCACGCTCCATTTGCTCCCGCACCCGCGCTTCCGCGCCCGCCACGCTCAACGGAACGGTCCCGGTCTCCCCAGACACCATCCGCCGGTGCAGCGCGCTGTTGTCATCCGCCATGCACTCCGCGTACTCACGCGCCAGCCGATCGCCGGAGGCTTCCCCAGAAGACTCGCAGCCCGCCAGTCCCACCCCCAAACAAACCAGGGCCAGGACCGTCGCAACCACTCGCCTCATCTCTCCTGCATCCCGTCGATTACGTGAACTGACCAAGGTCGGGCACGTCCGCCGTCGCCGTGCGCCGGTGACGCCGGCAACCGAGCCGTTGTTGATGATCGACAATTGTACAGCGCGTGCACTGACCATCGACCCTGGCCGCTGACACCGAAGGAAAGTCCCGGCCCAAAGCTGCGGCCGGAATTGCTCACCCGTCTGCGCTACACTGTTCCCAGGCCAGAACGATCTGCCGCATCCTCCAGGTAAACGCCATGACCTACGCCCGCAACACCACCGTCGCCGTCAACCGCACCCGCGACGAGATCGAACAGACCTTGAACCGGTACGGCGCCGACGGCTTCGCCTACGCCACCCAGGGCAACCTGGCCACCGTCATCTTCGCCATGCAGAACCGCCGCATCCGCTTCGTCCTGGAGCTGCCCGATCCCGACGACTTCCAGCTGAGCAACCACAACCCGCCCCGGGAGCGCAGCGCCAGAGCTCGGGAAGAAGCCCACGACCAGGCCAGCCGCCAGAGGTGGCGCGCCCTGCTGCTGGTAATCAAGGCCAAGCTGGAGGCCGTCACCGCCGGCATCTCCACCATCGAGGCCGAGTCCCTCGCCAACATCGTCCTGCCCGACAACACCACCGCCGGCCAGTGGATCCTGCCACAGATCGACCGGGCCTACCGCACCGGCGAGATGCCGCCCCTGCTGCCGGCAGCCGGAAACTCCGACCCGCGATCCGGCGGTCCCATTCCGTTGCCCCCTGCCTGAGCGCCGCTTCCACGGTTGGAAGCGCAATCCCCCCGTGGGATAATCACCCCGGCGGACCGGCCGCTGGACGGGCATTTTCACCGCAGACCTTCCGCCGTGGAGGAGCCGATGGTGGAACGACGACAACCCCCAGTGTCCGAGCTGGCCCTGGCCGACGCCCTCGAGCGCCTCGTCGTCATGATCGAGGAGCTCAGGATCGATGTGGGCCTCCGCGTGGCGGTCACCATCGACGACACCCAGATGCTTAAGCTCACCTTCTCCGGCACTCCCGACACCGGCTTCCCCCTGCATCGGGAAGTGCACGATATCCCCGGCGAGGTGGTCCGCCGCGTCTGGAACGAGGGACTGCGCGGCTACGAGGTCGTCTAGCTTCACAGCGGGCGTCTCGGCACGCCGCGAACCGGCGGCGACACCAGAGTATCATCCGCTGGGCTGGCGAGACGCCGTTCCAACGCCGTGAACACGTCGATGAGTTCGGGCGCCTCAAAGGCGCGGTTGCGACGTCCCACGCTGACCTGGACCAGCACTCCCGCTTCCACCAGACGGTCCATGGCCTGGTTGGCCGCCTGGAAGGAACGCCCGGTCAGCTCGGCCGCGGTCGCCACGGTGAGCACCGGCGCCGCCGGCAGCGCCCCGATCAGCCGCCGCACCGCCGAGTCTCGACGAGGATTGCCCGCTCGCTGGCGCCAGGTTTCCTGTAGTTGCCGCACTCGTTCCTGAAACCACCCGGCATCCGCAACCGCCCAGCCACAGGCGGAGGCAAACAGCGCCACCCAGCGGTTGATACCGATGTGCGCAGCTTCCGATCCCGTCCCGCCCGCGTATCGCGTGGATGTCAGACCCGCCACGTAGTCATCCGCCCAGGTGGACAGAACCAGGGAAACCGGAGGCAGGAACCGTGTTGCGATCCCGCGTCGGCGCAGCACCAGGTGGATCAGCGCCCGTCCGGCGCGCCCGTTGCCGTCCACGAAGGGATGGATGGTCTCGAACTGGGCGTGGGCAACTGCCGCCTGGGCCAGCGCCGGCAGTCCATCGTCATTGCAGAAGGCGATCAGGTCATCCAGCAGGGTAGGGACATCCTCCGGAGGTGGCGGAACGAACGCTGCCGAACAGGGGTTGTGGCCGCTGCCGCCGGTCCAGTTCTGCACCGTGCGGACACGGCCGCCGTGTTCCTCCAGGCGGGTCCCCGCCAGGAGACGACGATGCACCTCCAACAAGACGTCCAGAGTGATCGGACCGTTCGGTTCCACCGCGTCCATTCCCAGACCATGGCATCGACGTTGGCCAGCACCTCGGCGGCTGTGACGTCACGAGCCTCCTCGCCCAGTTGACGAGCCGCATCGGCCCGAAGCAGCCGTCTTCCCCCTACCACCAGACCCTCGATGCGGGAGGACGCCACGGCCTCGGCTCTCAACAGCAATCGCGCCAGTGCCTCGGTATCGGCCAGGGCATCCACCCTCCCGTTGAGCCTGACCAGGTCGGCCTCGGCGTCCGAGATGTCCGCGGCCACGTCGCCATCGAAGGCGAAACGGCGAATGGCCAATGGATCCGGCAGGTAGACCGAGTATCGACACGGCCTGCGATCGCGCCGGGTCAGCCCAGCGAAATCGGGTTCCCAGATACGTTCCTCACCGGGCTTTGTACAAAAGCTAGGCAAATTATGAAAACAGGGTAAGCTGGCCTGACCCCATCTTTCACAAAAAGGCCAGACCATGCTTACCCTGCCGGATGCCATGCTACCCGTTCTCAGTCCCTTCGCAACGCTGTTTCAAACCCGAACCTGGATCAAAGCCCAGCTACTGCTGGTCGGCGCGATACTGGCTCCAGGCCAGCGCACGGTGGCCTCGGCGCTCCGCGTCATGGGCCGCAGCGACGACTGCAACTATGCCCGCTACCATCACGTGCTCAACCGTGCCGTGTGGTCGCCACTTCAGGTGTCCCAGGTCCTGCTGACGTTGTTAATCCAGCATCTGGACCAGGGTGATGGCCCCCTGGTTTTCGGCATACGAGCCTTTTGCCAAATCGGGAAACCGTGGAGCGACGCGGCGGTCCTAAAATCAAAGCCCGGGGCATCTACCGCGATGCGGTGCGTTCCAGCCGCAGCTATCTGGTCAAGGTCAGCGGCTTGCGCTGGGTTTACCTGATGTGGCTGGGCCACGTCCCCTGGGCCGGACGCTATTGGGCTTTGCCGGTGCTGACCGTTTTGGCGCCTTCGGCCGAGTATCACCGCCAGCGCGGACGGTCTCACCAAAAGCTCACCGACCGGGCCCAGCAGATGATCCGACAACTCCGCCGCTGGCTGCCCCATCGACCTCTGGTACTGGTGGGCGATAGCGGTTACGCCGTCCCCGTATCGTAGCACGGGGCAGGCTATGGACCTGCTCCACTGCTGCCAATCGCTGCCCAAACCCGTTACCTTCATCACCCGATTGCGGCTGGATGCCGGCCTCTATGCGCCAGCGCCAACCCGTCGGCCCGGCCAGAACGGGCGTCCAGCGGTGAAGGGCGCGCGCCTGCCCACGCTGAAAGCGCTCCTGGACCAGGGCGACACCTCCTGGGAGCAGACGACAGTGGCTTGGTACGACAACACGACCCGCGCGGTGGAAATCACCTCGCAAACCGCACTCTGGTATCACACCGGCAAACCGCCCGTGCCCCTGCGCTGGGTCCTGGTGCGAGACCCCAACGGCGAGTTCGATCCCCAAGCCCTACTCTGCACCAACCCAGCCATTGACCCAGCGCAGATCCTGGAATGGTTTGTGCTGCGCTGGCAGCTGGAGTCACTTCCATGGACACCAGGGCTCACCTGGGCGTGGAGACCCAGCGCCAGTGGTCCGACCGCGCCATCGTAGTCGCCCACCCGCCAATCTTTGATGCTCGTTTTCCTGGATTGCCCTGGCCGCCCACCGGTTACAGCAACAACGGCCCATGGCCTAGCGCACCGCGGCCTGGTACGCCAAACCGGCGCCCACCTTCGTCCTCGATGCCATCGCCCTGGTGCGTCGCCACCTGTGGCTGGCGTCGGAGGGTTTTTCAATGTCGACCGCCGAACCTCGACTTTGTGCAATCAGGCGGCGTAAGCAAGGTTGCGTCGCGCATCTTGCGGATGATTTCCGCGCGGAACTGTTTATCAATCAGGGCTGAGGGCTCAGACGTGAAAATCTTCCTGCTTTCCTACTTCCTTCACTGCTGCGCCCCGATGTGTCGTCTGACCCAGACGATGCGTCGGCGAAGAGTGGGGTTGGTTGTGGCATACCACAGCCGTTGAGCCGTTGGGCGCGATACCACCACCCTGTTGTTCGTTCACGACATCGCCGGCCAGCGGTCACCACGCATGGAACCGGCCAAGAGTGCGCGGCGTTGTGGTACGGCGATGGCATCGCTCGCCCAGCGCGTGGGTTTCCCACGCCCAGTGAGCCCGCACGATTCACTCAGAAGGTCACCGCGACATGCCACGCGCAGCTATACCACTGCAGTATCCGCTGCGGATCGGCTCGCTCTGTCGTGTGCATGGCAAAGTCATAGGGTCCGAGGGGTTCCTCTCTGAGGGGTTCCTCAGGTGTCTGACGACGACACGCATGCTGGACCGACGGGTCTCGCTCTCCCGGTACACAGCGGCCACACCCGAAGTCAGCTCGACCAGGCGGTGCTGCAGTCGACCCTGTGGCACGGCAGGGGGTACCTTTAGGATAGTGGCTGGGGTCGTACCGAGGCCACAAGCAAAGGTGGGAAGGACCTGGCAGATGGAAAAATCAAGGCAAAGGAAAGGAAGAAAAAAGAGAGAAAGGAGAAAAGAGAAAAATGGAGGGGGAAATGAGTATCTGGGAGCAGGGAGAGGACGAGGGACGGGGAAACAGTGAAGAGAGTGGCCGACAAGGGATCTGCGTGCCTGTCGCGTTCAACGTTGCCACTTACGGCCCTTCGGCCAGACATCCCATCGGACCAAAGTAACGTCGCTAGATCGGGTGCCCTGCGCGCCCTCGCGCCAGCCCCTTGGCGAGTCACCGAAAACTCGCGTGACCCCACACGGCGGGTTTGCCCGGAGTTCTATGGACACCGGTTGCCGGGATCTCTCTCTGCGAACGAATGGCACCAGACCTGTGCAGCGTGTAAAGGGACGCGTCCCTTTACGGAGTTTGGTTGCTGAACGCAATGGGCTGGACAAGACTCTGACAATGGAGCAGACTCGCGCTTAGGCGTACCGCCGTCACACACACCACCACAGGCTCCCGCTCCGGTAGCGCCGCAGGACAGACCAGCATCTCGCTGGGCGCGTAGATCGGGTAACCACTCTTGTGCCGCGGCCCCTTGCGCGCTTGGGCCGTAGCGGGCCGATGTCGCCAGCGCGGTCAAAAACGGTAGCGCCCAATAGCGTCCCGCCCACCCGATACGTGTCAGCAGCATCAGGCTCACCCATGGCAGTCCGGGAGTCATCACCACCTGGTCGTCCGTGGAGCGGACCGCATCCCGGTAGCGTCCCTTGGCCGCAATCTTCCGGCCCCAACGTCGCTCCACCGTCTCGTCAATGCCGAAAACCAACGGCTCGTTGGATGAACCCAGGCGCCCAGCCACCAGCAGCAACAGCACCCGGCTCAGTTGCAGCGGCGACCACCTGGCCCGGTTGAGCACCTGATGGTAGATGGCGAAGTCGCCCTGCTGCCCAATCCCCAGTATGCTCAGAGCGGAGGACACCGTGCGCTTGCCGGGAGACAGGATCGCTCCCACCGCCAGGAGTTGGGCTTTGCGCCAGGTCCTGCGGTCAAACAGGTGCTCAAAGGGCAGCAACATGGTTACAATGACTTCGGGCAGGGTGGGCATATTCGACCTCTTGTGATGATTTGGTCGAGCTTACCCTGTTCTTATAATTTATCTAGCTTTTGTACAAAGTCGAGCCGCCGAACCTGACATTCACAAACTCCCAGCCAATCTGTACCACAGGTTGGTCGATTCCCTAGGGCGTGTCTTCATTCAGAATCCACACTCTTGAAACACACTCCGTCAGTATGGACGACACAGCGATTGCGCCACAATTAGCCTTCAGGTAACGGCATCGACACAGATGCGAAAGAGCGGGCACCACACGGTGCCCGCTCTTGTTATCAGTCCGCCAAGCCGGAAACACAATCCACCACACACAAAAGTTGCCACAACTGGACTGCCCGGGGTAAGATACAGGCGACGGTCCGGATTCGAAGCAGGTCCGTCGCCACAGTGAGGGGAAGGGTTTCGTCCGCCAAGGCGGGCCGGTCCTTCCTCATTGAAAGGATCGGGGCATTTCTGCTCCCGAAACGATGGGCTTTACCTTTGCAGGAGAGGCCTACCGCTTCCCTTCGCTGTGATTATACCACGCTTGGTAGAGAGCTTCTCAAGCACACGCTGTCAGTAAAAAGGAGTCCATCATGACGCTCGACATCGACGAACAACTCGCTAATTTCCGTGACGCTCGGGCCCTGGTCGTGGAGTCCCTCGACGACATCGACACCAAGATCGCAGCGCTACTCAACGCGAAGAAACTCCTCTCCGCCAACGTCAAGGTAGCGGTCACCCAATTCAACGGCCAAGAAAACCCCAGCAAGTTCATCCCCACCCAGGCTCACATCATCAACGTCAAACAACCGGACGTGGACATATCCAGCATCCGTGGCTGCGCGAGCATACCTGAAGCCATGTTCGCGTGGGCCGACGCCCACGGTGGCGAACTGCTGGGCAAGGAACTCGCCAGCGCCATCAGAATAGCTGGCATCAGTAAAGCCAAGAATGACAACAGCGCCGCCGCCACCATCCAGAACTTCGCCGTCAAAGCGTACGCCAAACATTGGGAGAAGACCGGTTCGAACCATTTCCGCCGTCTGTATCCAGCTGACGAGGCTCCATCACCGCAATCCACCGTGCCTGATAGACTCGGTGTCGAACGACCCTCAGAACACTCACTTGCCGCCGATTAATCGCACCCGGAATCCATTCCCCGGATGCGGCCCAAATACACCCAAAACTGACACTTTTAGGTTGCGGAGTATACGCCAATAAAGTACAATTGTTCGCACGCAAAACACATATTTCGAGGCCGCCAAACAGTCACGCCCAGCGACCCCGATCCACGAAAGCACCACCCGGGATCCGTCAAATCCAAGGGGCTTTCGCTTTTGATTCTAGCGGCGCGTGCCGCAAACCTCAACCCCCCGTCAGGGGTTAATGCCAGCGCACGCCAGAACCAGACTCGGAGTCCCTCCGGTCCCTCGGGTGAACCGGAGGGACAATCATGCCTACCCGCTTCCACTTTTCCAAACGCCAGCGCAAAAAGATACTGCCCCTCCTACCCGGCAAGGACACCGATCCCGGATACACCGCGCACGACACCCTGCTCGATTTAGAGGCCATGATTACCTACGCACGCGAGGGCCATAGCTGTCGTGGACTCGATGAGGACTTCGGCAAATGGGCCACTATCTACCAGCGCATGTACCGATGGATGAAACAGGGCGTGTTCTTCGACCTGTTCGAAGAACTCATCGCGAAGCAAGGGGTCGGTTCCCTCATCATTGACGGTACCATCGTAGCAGTACATCAAGACGCCACCGGAGCCCACAGGAACCAAGGCGACCCCAGAAGTCAAGCCATTGGCAAGAGCAGGGGTGGGCGTACCACCAAAATCATCGCCGCTTGTGATGAGAATGGACAGGTTTTCAACATCCTCGTTGTCCCAGGCAACGACAATGAAGGCCCTTACACGGCCAATTTCACCCGAGGCATCGACGCCGATCATTTCATCGGCGACAAGGCGTACGACAGCGGCCCATTGCTGGAAGAAATTGCCCAGCGCGGGACAGAAATAACGGTCCCGCCTCGAAGCAACCGTCTCATACAGCGCACTTACGACAAGGAGAGGTACAAAACGCGGCACCTCATCGAAAACGCCTTTCAGAAAATGAAGCGTTTTCGCGGGATCGCGACCCGCTACAAAAAAACAGCCCGAATGTACATCGCGCTGATAATCCTGATCCTCATCTACCTGGTCACCAAGATAGGCAAAAGCGCCCTTCGCATGGTCGACATCTGGCGACCCAACATGCCCACCGCAGGCCGAGAACTATACGTCCCTGAACACTTGCGCGAAGAATACGAGCGTTCCCTTTTACAACGGCGGGCGGATTTCGATTGGTTCTCACCGCCAAACCAGTCTGGGTGGAAATCACCCTACTCCTGAACCGGCCGAAACACCCTCCCAATCGAGCTCCTTAGCATCAGCCTGCCTACAGCTGAACAACCACCGAAATGACCGACTCTATGGTAGCCAGAACCAACAAACATCCCTCATACGAAGCACGAGGCCAAAAGGCACCGTCGCTGACCTCAGGACGTTGGGGCACCGAAAACCCGCTTCTCAGGTGATGCTATGAGGAAATTTCGCTACTCCGATTCCACGGCTGGCGCGTCGGACATTGACCGATTGTCCAACGGATTTCGTAATCGTTCCAAACGCCTGAAATTCCGGGTATTTCCGGTTTCTTGAGGTTCACCGGCGTCCGAGAACTTGCCCGGGACGGGCGTTGCGGAGCCGGGCGAAAATCGCCGTATCAGGCTCTGTAACGGGATTTTCGCTTTTCGCGTATAACATCCCGACGAATCCCGGAGAGGGCGTCTCCGTGCGTCTGGAGACGCCCCAAGGC
>CASHTH010001180.1:0-16990 GCA_030341885.1 Geodia barretti | reverse complement strand
TCTTCTTGTTTCTTCCCTTCACGGAACAACAAAGATTGGTGCATAATTAAGTCCGCATTGCTACAGGTTTGTACATTAACACTTAACTTCTGCTTGATACCAATGGCGTCCAAAGGGTTAAAAGGCATGTATTTAGTAAATGCTCTGTCTGGCCAAGTTGTCCCTGGCCTCTGGCGCAGGCACACCAAATCATCAAAGTTTGGTACGTAATTAAGCCTGCAGGATACATAAAGTGTGTGTTTATTTTTGTTGTAAACGCTCTGGCTAGCCAAGTCCCTCGCCAGGTTCCTGGCCTCAGGCGCAGACACACAGCAGAATTCTAAACGTTGGGGATTAGTACATTATTGAGCCCAGACTGGTACATGTGTACAGGGGGTTACTCATTTTTGCTCGACCCCCAGGGGTTAACTAATTCTATTCTCTTGTCCCGTCTGATAAACTGCTTCTAGGTATCCTTTTAGTGCACACAAACAGGGTTTTCTTTTTAAAAACAGAAACAGAACACAAAAATGGGAAACAGATGATAAAGAGTGTATGTGTACCACGGGGTAGAAAGGCAAAGGCACAACAAACAAACAAGTCGACTACATTTAGACGTCGGCAGATTCAAATTGACCAATCAGATTTTTTTGTATTTCCATTGACGCGCAGTATAACCTATATGTATACCTAGATGTGAACAGGATATAGTAAATGGAACTACAAAAGACCTCTCCACCTCTGTCTATACTATATATGGCTATATACTCACACAGACACTATCTATGCATGGCTACTATACTTACACATATTTCCGGTTTCTTTCTAAAGATTTTCTGGAAGGCTAGAGACTTTGGATCGCTGGTCAGCAGGGAGAAGTTGAGCAGCACCGGTTGAACCTCTGAACTCTGCAAGATTGGAAAACCACGACACCACATTACCGCATGCTCTCGAGGCACGCACTGTATGTTAGTGCATGATGAACCCGAGGTGTTAAGCAATAAGGGTATCTGCATAGTCAGTCTGTCTTGTCAAGATACACGTGTAATACGTAGTAGTGTATAGTTGTGCTGACCGTGAGCATGCGTGAGAAGATCTGAGAGGCCAGAGAATTGAGAGTGATGAATGTGATACTGCTACACCAACAACTGGTGGCCCTGCATAACGAACGAGATGAATAATTAAAAAAATCTACTTGAACAAATGCACTTTTGTAAACATGATATTCGTAAGTATCCAATATTACTTTGGGTGATTCTCCATAAAAGCATGCACTTAGCTCAAATTTCGCAATCTTGTATATAAGGTCTTAGTCTATGTAATTTATGTACCCTATCGTAACAAACAGCACATGTTAGCATGTTCGAAGACCAAGGAAAAGTAAACGCTGCATCTTCACACTCCATCTCACTAGTCGACTCACAGCTTATTGCAATGTACAATACATACAGAGAGAGAACACTAGCACTATAGCACTTCATTAGCGAGTCTGTAAATTATGGCAATTCTTGGAATAGCACAAGGGCCCTGGGGCTTCTATTAAAACCCTTTGGACGCCATGGGTATCTCCTTAAATAAGCAGAAATTGATGTGTATAACATATTAGCGCCTAGTATTATAGCCCCATATAAATTCTTATGGACTTATGGAGGCTCTGGGCATATACAGCGCGTTGCTGGCTAAGGGTTAACTATACGTCAAATGGATGTGTGATTATTTCTACGAACAACGTGCAAGTTGGGAACTCACTACATGTTACATATCATATATATATATATATATGGGGACTTAGTAAATCCATTTTCGTGCATAACAATTTAGTGTAGTACGGTAGTTAGGAGGACTAACAGTTGTGATTGTTCGCTGTCAGAGGGAGCAGTGAGGTAGCCTGTCAACTGACACACTTGACCCTGCAACAAACAGTGACACAGTACACCTGCACTAACTACAGGTATAATACACTGTACACACCACTATATATATATATAGGTGTAAATATAAACAAAACTCGATGAATATATGTAGGTTTCAGTATCCATAATTTGTCCCCACACAATTTTGTTGGATAGATAGTTCTACTGAGTGATGCAGGAATGTGAATATGAAAATAGAAAAGGACTACAACTTACATTCAGTTTTAGTTTCAGGTGTCCCACCCACTTCAACACCTCACAAGCCTGTGATCGACAGCGAAGAGGTGTATACAGATGTGTATAGAGAAAAGTTGCAGTGGTGATGAATACACCACGATCCCTCCCTCCCTCCCTCAGTCCCCCCAAACCTTCTCTCTCTTACTCTCTACAGACTTTCCTTCCCTCCCTACCTCCCTTGACAGCACAGAGCAGTGAGGTGTATATATAGTGTATAGAGAAAAGTTGCAGTGGTGATGAATACACCACTATTCCTCCCTCCCTTCCTCAGTCCCCCAAACCTTATGCTCTCTCTCTTACTCTCTACAGACTTTCTCTCCCTCCCTCTCTCTCCCTCCCTCCCTCTCTCCCTCCCTCCCTCCCTCCCCTCCATCTTCCCCTACCTTATCAATGGCGGAGGAGACGGAGTCAGGTATAACGATGTGGGAGCAGTGAGGGTGGTGATCTGCCAGTGAGCTACGAGGAAAACGGATGCTGCACGTCGAACACTTCTCCGGCCTACAAGCACAAGAATAACATATTAACTCTTATCCCTTTTGACGCCATGGGTATCTGCTTAAATAAGCAGAAATTGATGTATAAAGTACTAGTGCCTAGTATTATAATCCCTACATGTATATACATTCTTATGGACTTATGGAGTCTCTGGACACATTTACATGTCGGTGGCTGGTTAAGTGTTAAATTACTGCACATTATATATGGAAGCAGGACATTTGCAAAGCTCAACAATAGCATAGTACGATGTTAAGATTTTGAGACAAGCAAACCAAAAAGGTATGTTGGTTTGCAAAATAGCTTTGGTTTGGTGAATGTTTCCTACCAATGTATTGTACAGTATATATATACATTGAGTTCTGTACCAGCTAGTATCGACTCCTGCATGCTATCTACTACTGTAGCTAGTCCGTGTCAGACTCTCAGCGAGCTACTAGCGGGAGACCACGAGTAAATGCCAATAGCCCAGCCCAGCCCATCCATTAGCGGTGCCACGCATGCACAGTTTGCCGAGGGTTTGCACTTCAGTGCTTTTCATTACAGTAGTGTGTAAGAATCTACTGGAGTTAAGTTGAAGGCCAGGCCAGTATTGTATATGCCAACGTAAGGTTACACACAAAAGGTAACATGGACGGATATGGTTAATGGTGAGGCCTTTTATAATCTCTATGTTGCTACTACTTATGTATACATTGGCCAACAGCTTGACTCACTATAACACACATGCTCACCCACATTGTTCAAGGATTTAGAGGCAGGGAGGCTACTAGGAATGCGCACGCACATATTATGCCCCGCGCCTGCCAGCCAATGCGTAAACAGTCCGACTGAGGACGCTCGTGCTCTCGCTCTACAGACTTCCTACGAATCTGCGTGCACGGCTGAAGCTGACTTCCTACGAATGACGGAAGTTGACATTCCTAAAGCATGACTAATTGACATTCTTAAGCGTGTCTGACACGTACGTACGCATATCGCGAGAATACAACCCGGAGTATAGTTGCCTCACGCTAACGTGCTCAGCAATTAGTACAACAGCTTGTACACATGTATGTACATATTATACATACATACTACAACTCAAATGTAACAAGAAGCCAGGTCATATAATTATGGCATACCATCATAGTAAGGTTTACTCAAGAATTGCGGACAATGGATCAAACAGCCACTTGGTAAGGGGGAGGGCCTATAAAGTTACCAAGGTTGCATTACTAGCAGGACATCATGGTTTCTGTTGTGGAAACACTGCACCAATCAGCCCACCCACGATTCCAATTGGTGCCCACCCTCATTTCCAATTAATGCCCGCCCACAATATCCCACTCAACAGATTGTTCTACATGAAGGTATTAGACCATGTATATGCTTCTTTGGCACAACAAACCCAGCATTTATCAAACAGATAAATCCTTATTCTAACCTCCATTTTGAAGTACAGTAACTCGTCCTAGATCTACCAGGAGCCAGGGCTTATCCTAGAAATCTTAAGGGAGGGAAGGGAGGCACAGTGCAGGGTAGAGGGGTTCTGCAGGTTTAACGAAATTTCCTGATTTGTAGGAGTAAAAACCTTTCCTCGTAAGTGGCACGAAAAAAGGGCATTTTGGTCAGAATCCAACCTGAAAAGGTATTTTTCATTGCACTTTCGACATCCACCAGCTCTTGTTATGTACTCTGCCTCGATTTGTTAATTAACCCCAATAGTCCCTATAAACAGCATACACAGTCGACGGTATATTAACCTGTTGGTGCAGGTAGGAAGGTGGTCTTGAAGATTTTTCCGTCGACACGAGTGGCCGCACGAATTGGGACACTCGATTAGCACCAATTCACACTGTTTGTTATGCACCTGTACAATGAATAATATGAATAATACACATCAGTATGCACATCAATATTAAGTGGTAACTTTTCGTAAGCCCTACATTTCACATTTTGCTAAAATGTAACAAAAAACCACGTTCACTGTGTGTTATGACGCACAAACTAAATTAAAAATTACAAAAAATTAACCGATACGAAAATTTCTTACTACAAAAATATCCCCCTGTAAGGTAAGCTACGCTAGCACAACTACACTTGTACATAATTATTTGTATTTAAAACATTTTTGGCCACAATTTTTTTCTGCAGAGTTATTTAGGGCAGCTCTTCGTTTTTCCTTTAAAAGGAGCTGCTAAAATTGAACGTTTGAATGTGAGCTGTCCTGGGTTTAGTTGACTTGTCTTTCTACCTCGTTACCTCATTGTTGGCACATGCACATGTAGTATGTTGTACATACCTGTAGGTCTCGGAGCTCCCCCTGCCAGGAACATCCGCACTGATCTGCCGAACAGTGAACGTTGAGAGAAAGAACCTCACGTTTGGCGAAGTTGTCTTTGAAGAGTTGGTGGACACACACGGTTGTGTTGTCAACCGGACATCTGGGGCCAGTCTCTCTGAGGAGGGAGGGAGGGAAGGGAGGGGAGGGAGAGGGAGGGAGAGGGAGAGGGAGGGAGGGAGGGAAGGGAGGGAGGGAGGGAGGGGGGAAGGGAGGGAAGGGAGGGAGGGACGCAGGGATGGTAGGGAGGGAGGGAGGAGATGAGGGAGAGGGAAGGGAAGGGAGTGCGAAGGGGAGGGAGGGAAGGAGGGAAGGAGGGAAGGGAGGGAAGGGAGGGAGGAAGGGAGGGAAGGGAGGGAAGGGAGGGAGAGTGAGAGTTATTTGTTTCCTTGGATAAGCTATATATAAGTTAGGCACCGATTCGAGGAAACTACGTGATTTAGAAAGCCGCGGACCCTCGACCCCGCCTGCTTTTGCATGACAGCTAGCCGGCCGAGCCAACAAGTGTCTCTCTTTCTCTCTGTTAGCTTGCCTGCAGTTAGGGGGTGCTGTGTCTCGAACTAGCTACACTCTCTATGCAGAGCTAAATTAGCGTCTTCTTGTGTTGTGAGCCACATTTCTGCAATGGAATGTGCCTCGGGGATGATTTCTATATTATGTAGAAGTCGTCTGATCAGTCAGCGGAATACTAAGAGAAATAGTATCCTCTGATTGACCAATCAGAGTTCAGAACTCACTAGAGCCTGGCTCTAAATACATGTAAGTAATTGCAGTTTAGTTTCAATGTATGTGCGTATCAACAGCATGGCTTGTATACAGTGGAACTCCTCTCTCTCTAAGGACGTCCCTGGAATGAGGATCTTTTCTTTCCCCAAGAACAGTACTTGTATAAAGCTTAACCCCTGAAATAAAAGGACATCTCATTGGAGTATATACCTGGACACTACCAATTGGTGTCAGGATTAGAGAGTTTCCACTAAAATATTTCCTTGACAGCACATGTGCACTCTTTCCACACTTATTGTCACATGTCCACTGGGTGTATAGTCCAACACCCACTCCTAATGCAAGGGTGACAACAAGCTTGTGCATGCTGTTACCAAGGAAGTGTTGTGTTGATGAGTTGTAGGGTTCAGTGAGTGAAATACAGTATCACTATAATGTACATATGTAATATGCTACATTAGCTGACTTGTATACATGACATTTCCATGACATATCATCCTTCCTGTGGCAACAGCATGCACTCCCACACTTGTCGAATTTTAACTGAGTGGATACTGCTGTCAGGTCTGTGCAACAGTTTGTTGGATATCCCTAGGCACGAAGCTAGGTACTGGGGGATTGTATCAGCCTATACAATACTAAAAATGTAAGAAGGGTTCATACATGTCATTTGCCTAGGGATATCTGTTGCAGTGCCCAGACAGGACAGCGTGAGCCCTGTATATATGTGTGTGCCGTCAGGTCTGTGTAACAGTGTGAGCTCTACCATTAGGACCAAATTTGACTGGCTTTAGGCTCCAATAAGTTGACACCAAACACATGCCCAGGGCCGCAAAAGTGCTGTATTTTCAATGGATGCCAAATTTTGGGATGTACATATGTATAGTATCACTACAATATTGGTATCCCATCTCTAACAAGCCTGTGTACTTGAATTGCTTATATACACAAGTGATGGCCGCCATCTCTAACAAGCCTGTGTACCTAATAGTGACTGAATTGCTTACACAAGTGATTGTAGGACTGCAATCAGCGGCACACCTACACACAACACTACACTAATGCACTACAAATATCCTAGCAACTCCAGATAGCAACATATGCCCTTCCATTCACAGAGTGTCAGCAAATCAACATTAGTCACATCATTGTAGCACTGTAGTATGTAATGTATGTACATGTGTGGTACATAACATTCTAATCAAGTGTCTATATTGTATGTTGCTGTGTACACTGTACATACATACATACTAGATACCACATACTACATACTACATACTACATACATAGAGTACACTGTACATACTACATACAGCTAGACAGAAAGGTTTGACTGGCGACATACTGTCGAATGTGTAACCCAAGGCAGTGCTCCCAAATACAGACACTAATGGGAAAGAAGAAAGTCTCAATACTATATATAGGCAGGCTTTTCTTAGTTAAGTGCATAAAAGAAGTAGTTCTTGGGGTGTCCTTATTAGAGAGGTGCCCTCATTTTTGGGGGTGTCATAATTAGAGAGGTGCCCTCATTTTTGGGGTGTCCTTATTATTAGAGAGGTGTCCTAAGAGAGAGAGGGTTTCCACTCCCCCAATCACTATAGCCTCCACACCATAAGAAAATGTAAAAACCTAATTAATGAGCAAAGTGAGCCCAGCCTACAATATAGCAATCTGAAATCCAACTGAAACACGCCTCCTTCCACATGTACAAATCCTGCTGGATAAAAATCCTCCTATTCCCAGTTCTCTGCTTATCCTCAAGATGTGCTGCTTGTTAACTGTCAGATTGTCACCCGCTGCCCAAAGAATTCTCCGCATTTCTCCCTACATTATCGGATATAGCATTGTACTATCCACACCAGATGGCTATGCACTGTTTTTTAAACCACATTCATGCAGGTACTGAATTTCCTGTTATCTGCATATCAGGCAAGCCTATAATTATAATCAGAGGCTTTCTTGCACTGCATTGCAATAGAGTCTTTGGAAAGGAGACAATTACATGTAGGAGACATGTAAACATGTTGCTAGTATTTGTTTATACACACACACACACACACACACACACACACACACACACACACACACACACTCACACACCACACGCACACTCACTCACTCACACACACACACACACACACACACACACACTCACACACACACACACACACACACACACACACACACACCACACGCACACTCACACACACACACACACTCACTCACACACACACACACACACACACACACGCACACACACACACACACGCACTTGTAAAAGCACCATGTGTTAGGAATTGCCAATTGTTGTATACCCCTGTGCCATATGTACATATGTTACAGGTACAGAATTGTCCATTGTCTATATATACCGGCCAGCAACAAGTGATGAATACGTTTATCGTATTGAGTGACTTGTAGCCTTTTGGCTGACGTCTACAGAACCTGTCGCCAAAACTGTCTATAGTGAATGCATTAGTCTCTGGGTCTATGATATAATATCATATGTACACATAATTATATGTATGTACATGAGAGTGTGTCACACTACATATGGGCATGGACTGTATTGAGTGTTTGGCTGTGGTTGCAGCGGGCACAAAAATCTAGCCAAATATGTACATATAGATGAAGAAGAGAGCAGGGGAAATAGAGAGACGAGAGAGAGAAGAGAAAGAGCCATTGAGATGACAGAGAACAAGTCTCTATTGAGGGGTTCATCAGAGGGTGGAGGGGGAGCTTGCCCCCCTTGATTAAATCTTTTTGGACGCCATGGGTATCTGCTTACATAAGCATAAATTGATGTATAAAGTATTAGCGCATAGTATTTATAACCCCCATATAAATGATTATGGACTTATGGAGGCTCTGGACACATTTATGTGTCCGTGGCTGGTTAAGGGTTAAATCTTGTCCCCCCAGAATTTACACAACACGTATGTAGGTGAACCTTTTTAATACGCACAATATCGACGAGGTAATGATCGAGACTGTTGCTATTTTTACACACACACGTATGTAGGTGAACCTTTCTAATACGCACAATATCGACGAGGTAATGAATGAGACTGTTGCTATTTTTACACACACACACACACACACACACACACACTGTATGTTAATACCCACTGGCCCAGTCAGCTCTTCCCCCTTAGATGAATATCTACATTTTGCCTCTGAACCATTTTGACACGGTGCAACACCTGTGACCACATGTCCCATGGGAAGCATATTCAGGGAACAAATGAAGAGTAGGCCGAGAGACTAGGTATGTCCCCTGGTGCACTCTGGCGCCAGCCTTGCATGTCTCAACAACTTGGTAGCGAGGTGTAGGAAGGCAGGCAAGGCAAACAAGTCAACTACACCCAGGACAGCTCTTTCTTTTCAAAGAAAATAGGAAGAGCTGCCCTGGGTGGGATTCGAACCCACGACACTCTTCAGTCTATGCAAGCACACCAAACTGATACAAAACAAGGTGAGGTGAAAAGGTAAAAGAAAAGCAACTACTCCCAGGTCAACTCCCTTTCCTGTCCCGGTGAGATTCAAAACCACAGACACTCTGCTGTCTAGGCCAGGACTCCACCAACTGAGCTATTGTACCATACATGGGATGATCTCATAGAGCGAGGTGCTGGCAGAAGAGCTAGTGGTGAGTTGACAGCTGTTGGGACAATGAATGGTACACAGGGAACAGGGAAGGGCCACAACCAAAAGCCATCGACATTCTCCACAGACCAAACAGTTTCCACACCCACCGGTAGGAGCAGTTGTAGAAGAGATATGTAGTAGGGGTGTGTGTGTTGGCCACAGTATGGCTATAGTACAGCATGATTGCATACTGACACATTCCAACATTTCCAGCCTCAGATTGCATCTGGGAACTGCAAGATGCCGATAAGAATAACGTACATGCGGTGGGAAAATGTGTCCGTTGGCAAACTAGGTTGAAGCACCTATGTTGTACCATCCCCCCTTCTTCACCAACACACACACTAACAACACCAACACCAGCAAGCCTACCTGTCCTAACACCACCACCTCTACCAATTCATCTCACAACAGAGAGACTCAGACTGTAGCCTCCCCCCACTCCTACCTGTATATACATTATACTGTCACGGTGCCAAGTGCTAAGAGAGTAAGTAAAATGGTTACTTTTCCCCCGTTCCCGACTTTTTGTCACTCCAATTCACAAGCAATTCACAGCATACAACCAAAATTATCCTCAATCATTGCCGACTAATAAGAGCAGCTGTCCAACAACGCTTTGCGCCTGCTGCCACTACAAACCCCGCAACAAACAGAAACTGGTTGTTGCTTTATTCTTGTCCTCTTTCGACACGTCGTGTAAAGTCCTCTCCCGTGATGGACACGTACACATGGTGTGGGCAACGGTGCGATCTTGCACACACACACACACACACACACACATCAACATGTGTGTGCACTCTCAACGCACACCACCCATTACAAGTGTGTGTATATGCCATTACAAGTTGTATATACACATCTCCACAATCACAAACATTGAAGAGAACAATTTCTACATCTTTGCTGCTTCTTTCGATTCCACAGAGTACACAATCACGTAAACCACATTACATTACGCAACATGTCACGGAAAAAACATTACTTAGACGTCGGGAGATTCAAATTGACCAATCAGATTGCGTACAGCATTATGTAGCAGGTCATAACACGCCATGTAATCCTAGCGTATTTGCAAGTTGCAGCTTGGAACCATGAAGATTGGAAACAGATACAGCCTCGGTCAGTCACCGAAGGTTGCAGCGCATGCCGTCGAATGGAGGAGAGTTCTCTAGCTGGCTAGATCGATCGGCGCATATCCCGAGGAAGTACAATACATATGCAACATGTAAAACGTATCATATCGTATGTTTAATTGGACCCTTGGGAGAGTATATTATTTATACCAACATGTTGAAGAAACAACAACGATGTGGGAATGGGGTCTTACGGCATACATACATACATACGAAAGAGATGACTTGTAACTATTGCAGGTGTACTTCATCCTTTGTGTGTCCTCTGTGGAGTGTGGATGTTGTGCCCGGCTAAAGGACGCCAACACAATTGTAACGTCTTCCACGTGATTTCGAACGGCGGTTAAGTGTGCACGCCGCCATGTCCGTTGGAAAAGATTTAAAGTTTGAGAATACAAGTCAGACTTGCAGCCTGGCTCCAGCGCCTCACAAGAGAGCCAAGCCATGTGCTCAGGGAGCTTAAAGAGATTTCAACCAGCCAGATTGGATTTAGACTCGTGGCCCGATGGTCGTTTTCGTGAACTACAGTGGGACCTCCGAATAATGAAAGTATTGGGACAGCATTTCCACCCCATTATTCAGAGGTTTTCTTTATTGAGAGGTATGTGTATATAAAGCCAGTTGGTACATGGAAATAAGTTCATTATAGAGAGGTTTTCACTGTTGGGGAAGTTCATTATCGGAGGTTCCACTGTATACTACTTTGCTGATCTGAAAAGGGGAAAGGATTCCTACCTTACCGTAGAGGGAAAAAATCTGCTCTATCTTCGTGTTAACATCCTACGCACACTGCGGATGGTTTGTGCTTCACGCTTTCGAATGCAAATTCGGCAGTTGAATCGTTGTCAACTTATTGTGTGATGGCCACAGACATCGATACAAACAGCACGATGCAATAAGTCGGTATTATAACAAACAGGCTAATCGGGTCAACTAACACATTGTGTGCCAACACCATCATCTCACCGTGGGGTCAGCTAACATTGGTAAACTTTGACCCTTCAACGACATCGTCACTTGTTGACATCATGCAAACACACCAAGTCATCAACTTTAACCCCTGCATGCCTGACCTATAATTAACCCCTTGTGCACCTTATCCACGCCGATATCAGCAGGTTTAACCCTTCGAACACTATGCATACTGGGCCAACCCTTGCCCTTTGTTCAGTATATGTAACCATCTCCTAACAAGGATAGTGTCGTTAACCCTTTATGTACCCTGGATATTGAATCAATCCTTTCAGGAAAGAACGCCCTCCCAAAGTAGATAAATCAGATATCAGCTACACAGTACATGTTGTAGTACATGATGGACAAAATAGACAAACCATGTGTACGTATAGAGCGGAGAAATGCTTCAACATGCAAATGTTTGCATATATGTGCATCGTCCAATTATGAGACACCCCCAGATAGACATATTATTATACTATTTGTAGTGAAAATTGGACGGACCAATACAGTACAATATGTATTAGCGAATCTAAGTTATGCAAGTATGTATGTATGCCGGTTCACTTTGCTCGTCCATCATGTATATATATAATGTACATTGTGCACATAATTAGCCAGAGAACATTCCAACGTGGCATACTATCTGGCTGTTATATACGTAATGCTTAGCAACCAAAACGGTGTCACTTTCCACCGTGACAGATGTCGGGCGACACAAATATGTGCACTCTCTGAATGATTATGTAATCAGGGAACATCGATAACATTATGTTATCAATAGCTTGCACCCAAATCACCCCAATTAGCTAGTGGCAGCACACGCCATGTCACCACTCTATACTAACAGCTGCTAGCATACTACTATACCATCGCATGTTGTAACACAATCAAATTAAGCCATACCAAGAATTTATCATGGGCCGATGGTACATGTGTATGTCCCTACACGTATACTAGTAGGCGAATGCATGGCATTTTTGGCAAGCGGGAGCGAGCACACAATGACTGTATCTGCACGAGCCATCCTAGCCTATTCACAACTTGAACCTTAGAACCACGAAGATTGGAAAGAGGTAAGATCTATAATATTATAGAGCTCTATCAACACATCATTTTAGATAACACAACACATCATTTTAGATAACACTAGTAATCAGTGTGGTATTGGAAGCCACTGGAGGCTATGACACACACCTCACACACACACCCCAGTGGTGCATGAATCACTGGGTGGCAACACAAGGCAAGTCCATATCAACTACACCCAAGAGAACACATTTTCGTCAAAGACCTGGGTATGATTCGAACCCACCACACTATGCTCCCCTATAGAAATGCTTTTGCTCTAACTTCTTGTAGAGTATATATCGACCTCGTAAAATGTTCCCAAGGCCTCCCCTCTGGATGGTGTGTGACAACCTCTTCCGATCACATACACACACGTACTGTATGCAGGGTTTTAGCCAGGGAGCAATTAAAGGAGAGGGGGGTGTGTCGACTGACCACTTGCCACACATTAACTTCCAAAAGACTATACTATGCATCTATTACACGCCTAAGTATATACGCTTCTGTAGAGCAGGGAGAAAGGAGAGGCTTCAAAGCTTGAGGGCATTCTCAATACACACTCTTCGTCACCTCACATCTCTCTTCAGTCTTCCATCCAATCTTATACATACGTACCTATCAATTTATTCACATAAATGTACAGTACATAATTATAGATAAATACAAGAAAAACACAAACAGTTACACTGTCACAGTGCCAAACCGTGCATACCTCTTCGTACCACCGTTTGTTCCTGCAGACACATTTGACACAACATTTCTACTTGTTGGATATCCCTAGGCAACCGACATGTAGTATGAAGCTAGGTACTGGGGGATTTTTTTTTTATCAGCCCATACATGTGCAAGCAGGGTTCATACCAGCCTAGGGATATCCAACAAATCTGTTGCAGTACCCAGACAGGGCTCGTGATCTACATGTTGCAAGGAGCTTCTGTTACAGTCACTGACGAGTGCAACGGAATTAACACACGTCCTTTGGCCACTAATACAAGCAAACTCGACGGAAAGCCTTTGCCTCATGGAGACGCTACGCTACACCAGAGTTCTAAAATGACAGCTGTGCACATTATATATACATGTACACAAGTCTGTGAAATGTATAATTATATATACTCAGTATACAACATGTGATGCATGCACACTCACACTCATGTGCTTGTTGTGTAAGTGTCACGCATATCATTTCCTTATGAACTGAGTTAGCACACAGCAAAACACGCGCATAATGTGCAACAATTTCTCCGTCCGCGTATACTGTATGTGTAGCTCAGTTGGTAGAACGCTTGCCTAGAAAGCAGAGTGTTGTGGGTTCGAATCCCACCCAGGGCAGCTCTTCTTCTTCCTCGAAAAGAAAGAGATGTCCCGGGTGTAACTCATCTTCACATTTCACACATCACTAAGAAACGCAAAAGCCCACGCCATACTACATACTATATTATGATTCTCCACAAATAATATCTCCATACTCCGAGATTGGCCGTAGAGTTTGTGGCAATTTCAACCTAAGTTGCATCGTCGTATGTACTGCGTAAGTTTCAGAGTTTTTATATTTTTCTATGAGTCTATTAATTTGGGTGGGGGTTAAGGTTCTTTCTTTTCCATTCTTTTAGCTAGTATGCTATAAACATGTTTTTTCATGTATAGTTGATGTGCCTCTGCCATTCCACGTCGTAGTTTACACATGCTCATATGGCCTTACCAAATTACAACCTCGCACGCCAAGGACAAGTGTATGATTGTGTACTACATACATAGCATACCGCGTCCTTGAAATACATACATAGATGCTCAGACGCTCTCACACCAAATCACTAAATGCCCCATATAGACAGTATGGGGGCCCACCACTACGTACTCATGAGCCAAAAAGGCCGAATGCCTGGTTTCGGGGTACAGTGACCAAACACTATAGATTCTTACAGAGATGTAGACATTTCCCTGGAATCATCTTATGTACAATGTACAAAAGTGGCTAAGAGAGAGACTACACGGACAAGGGAAGAGAGACAGGGGAAGAGAGGGGAGAGAGAGAGAGAGAGACTCAAACAACCGCCAGTTACAGTGGCAAAAAGGCGTCGAATTTTTGAGAAAACATCTTCAACCCTTAGCTAGAGAGCCGTACCAGAATACCCCACGGGCGGTAAACAGACACATAAAGGACCCGCCGGTTGACTTACCGGAGCGCTCTCAGAATACAGGCGGAACAGAAGCGGTGACCGCACGGTGTCTGCATGGGCTCCCTTTGGGCGAGAAGACAGATGGGGCACTCCAGTCGCTTCTCGAGCGGCGGGTCGAACTTTGCGTCGTATCCCTCCATTCTTCTTCCTCGGCTAAGCAGTCGGTCGGGGCCTTCGTACGGGAGCGAGTAGGGGAGACCGCAAAGTGGTAGAGAGTGAGAGAGTGGAGAGAGCGGAGCGAAGTACGTCGGGGGAGAAAAGGAAGTTTGTAGACCCTGGGCGCGGGACTGACTCCTCCAGATCAGTCGCCAGACCGATGCCCCCGCAAACAATAACGCCACCGGACGACGCGACGGCAGCCAAGTCAGCAGAAAGTTATAGTAGAGGCGGTGCTGATTCGGCCGTCCGGCCGGATAAAGGCGAAGGGAGAGAAGAGGCGTGGTCGATCAGGTCAAAGTACAAGTTTGTACGTGGGTGTTTCGCTTGTAATTTGCGCATGCGTATTGTTATAGCGCGGCTTATAATAATGATCCGTACGTACAATACTGTTCAGCTAACTGTAAAAATCAATTATACTACTTTAATTTCCTATGAGCCAGCCGTACCACTATGCTACTACAATGTTGCATTTCCACAGAAACTGCACAACAGTTTGACAAAGTGTGTGTTTGTCACATTAGAGCTAAAATCACCAACACAGTGGTCACCAATGAGGAACTGATCAGAACTTTCCCACCACTGCACCGTCCTGGAGTATCTACTCCACACTTACTCCCAGTCGGAATCTGCGACCCTGGTCACCGAGAGTGATTGTAGATGTTTATTGACAATCAGCATCCCAGTTGGTTTTGAAACTATGCAGGGCATGAAACAGTCAAACGAGCAATTTGTACCATTTCCAAATGCAGGTCGCAGTATTTTCACATAATAGGCCGGTTTGAAAGCTTCTCTTGGCTTGGAAAATAGTAGGCACATATTATTAGCTGCGCAGTGAATGAAGAATTGCTTGTTCCATTTGCCTCCCCAGATCCTGTTTCTTGCAGGATCATCTTTATCATTGGCATGGAGCGGACGTACAGATTCTTCTTCCAGTCGCACAAGTTGAAGGGCACGGCTTTTTTTTGCCGGAGGAATGCTCATTGTACTCGTGGGGCTATCCAATCATTGGGATGCTGGTAGAGATTACGGAGCCTTTCTTCTGTTCGGGTGAGATTTGAATTCTTTTTTTGCAGTGTTTCTAACTTGCAATGCCTTTTGTCTAGTTTTGTATGATTCCTTCACCTGCTGTGTTGCCCCGTAAGCTCAGCTGGTGGAGTGGGTTTGATTCTGTGCATGTGAAAACTATGAGGTATAAATGCCAAAGGTCACAACAACTGAACTACACCCGGACAGCTAATAAAGAGCTGCCCTAGGTGGGTCGACCCACGACACTCTGCAGTCTAGGCGAGCACTCTAACAACTGAGCTACCAGGGCAACCAGCTGTAGGGGTTCGAATCTACACACAACACAACACAAAGGCGAACCTCACACCACTTTCTATGGCACGTATACTTCACTTTGCAGGCTAGGGTTAAGATGTAGTACACTAGTGTACCTTTGTTCTGGTGATAAAGTTATCCTCTATAGTTTATGATCAATCTGGATTCACATGGCGGCCACAGAGTGAGCCAGCTAGACAAGCACGACACATAGAGAATTACGTGATACAAGTAAATGCATAACTGCTAAATAGAATGTCTCGGTGCAGTTCTTGTACGAGCGTTTCTTTCTAACACATTATAGGGTACTGCTGCCACCTTCGGTGTCTGCTACTGAGACGGATGCCTATTGGACACATACTCAATGCTCCTGGAATCAAAGTGGTATGAAACACATAGTGTGGTGGATACTGTCATACAACACACGCAAATATCATGCTGCTCACCGTTTTCAGTGCACTATGCATGAGATGAATATCTCCATAGATATAAGGGGAAGAGAGACAAATAGGATTGCAATAGGTCTTAGGATTACTACTATATACATACCTTGGTATCACTCACATAAGATAGAGCTGAGCTTTACATACAACTGGGAAGGTGGCCTTAATTTTTCGTTCTTTTAACGACAAGCGAGAGCAACGATAGCCCTACGCCGATCCTGATACCTTGGACTATAGCTATAGAATGTCAGTGGTAGGATTTACTATGGCATGCGCTTAACCAAGGAGCTTACTAATCTCCTGAAGGTAAATGTTTTATGGCGTTAGTCTATATATAGGATGTATATGTTGCGCGTCAATGGAAATACGTGATTTGTACTGCACGGGGGGCCCCTGAGCTGTAGCT
>CASHTH010001179.1:12500-27372 GCA_030341885.1 Geodia barretti | reverse complement strand
CAGACCCTGGTGACCCAGCGCATGAAGCGCTCCGGAATGCGCTGTGGCGGATCGCCGGCGGACAGGCTGTGCTGACCTTCCGCGCCCTGATCATATCCGCTCGCTTCGACCGGGCATGGAGGCCTCATGCGGGCAACCGACACAACGGCAACGACAACAAAATCCTTTGCCGTCATCGCCATCCGCTGATAGAAACTCAATGAACGAAACCATGTAATCAACAGCCATACGAGGATCGCCATATCCAAAGTACATCAAAGAGCTCCAGCGTCTTCCGATTCTAAGAACGGCTCTGCTACTTAGCCAATTCTTGGGGTTTATCGCACCGGCCAAAGGCAAGCTGTAACCGTCCTAAAGATCTATCGCATCCCGATCGATGCACTGATCCCACAACCCGTCTCTGAACATCCCTGGAAAAGCAGGCAAACGGTGGCTACCATCGAAACACACACGTGAGCGCTGTCATCTCGTCTTGCTATTATGTGAACAGTACTTGGGTATTGCCTCAGCGATCAATTTTGAACTTCATTCCCGACGGAAAATGAGATGCTGGCCTGTGCATAGGGGGAAGAAAAAGGACTTGCGCTCCCGGAAAACGATTCAATCTTCCACCTAAGATGGCTTCGTTTTCCATTTCCACAACGGAACGAAAGAACTCTCGGAGAAGGGAACCACTTTTTTAACTACTTTACGTCATCTTTACTTACTTTACTCTACTTAACCTCGACTACGCATGGGTTAAACGACAGCGCACATGTCTAAGCTTTACGGTTCCTGAAGCTTCGGTTCCTAACTTACGGTTCAACAGCTCAAATGCCGAATCTAGTTGGCATAGTTGCCGTTGATTTTCTATAAGTTTTCCTTTGATTTACGTAATTCCTTCACTTCGTCGGGCCGCCGCTGAAAGATATCATTCCAGTAAGCATCGGTATGGGGCACCTCTATCTGTGACCCTTAAGTCTCTAAAAAATTGATCGAATAGGCTGGCACTCAATTGGCCGCACTTCTCCAACACAGCAATCGTAAGCGTTTGCCTTTTTTGCAAAGGCAAGCCTCCTTCTCATCCTCGCTGGCTCCGGAATCTCTCATAGAGGCGTACGCTTTAGAGCCTCGCCCGCCCTGCTTCCTTCTCGCAATAAAGCAGCTTGCGTTTTGGCCCTAGCGGCTTCCCAGTCGGCATTAGAAAACTTGCAGAGTGGAGTCACACCTCTTTCCAAGCAGTAATCTGGGCAGGGTCCCATCGAATCCCTATCGAGGTTCCAGTATCAGCCAGAGCATAGGCTTCACATACTTCGATGATATGTCGTCCGCAAAGACGGGCCACAGGCGGATAGGACTTGTGGCAAACACATCAGGCATCGAATGCAGCCAAAGCCAGTCCTATTACGCCCTCGCGACTGACTCGCCTTTTAGCTTCGCAATTCTGCGGTCCCCCATCTTCATTTTCATTTTTCAACCTTTGCAATGGCCTGGTTCCGGAGACTGATTGAAACACGCTCTGACCATTTGGTACCCACACACCCCGTTGGTTACCACACACACACACACTAGTCGCGAGACTAGTATCTCAAGGTCTAAAAATTCAATGCTAAAATTTCTCAGGTTTGCCGCTAGCACATGAGGTGTCCGGTTTAGGTAGCACAACGAGTTGTCCGTGGTTTTGGTGGTCTCCTGTCTCCGTGGGGAGGGACCGCGATTATCCGGACGACGTTCTACGGACGCATGATCAGACGTTTCAGATGTTCTGGGCACGGGAACGACGGCGCTGTTCAAAGTCCGGCTGGTTGGTGACTTGTCTGCGTGATCTGGAGCGAGGGGTTGAGGCATGAGCGACTTCAAGGGACGTCACTTTCGGGGGGAGATCGTGCTTTGGGCCGTGCGCTGGTACTGCCGGTATCCGATCAGCTACCGCGACCTCGAAGCGATGATGACCGAGCGCGGCGTCGCGGTCGACCACTCCACGATCTATCGTTGGGTGCAGCGTTTCGCGCCGGAGATGGAGAAACGTCTGCGCTGGCAGTGGCGCCGGCCGCAGTCGCGGAGTTGGCGCGTCGACGAGACCTACATCAAGGTCCGCGGCAAGTGGGCGTATCTGTACCGGGCGGTGGACAAGCTCGGGAACACGATCGATTTCTATCTCTCGGCGACCCGCAACACCAAGGCAGCGAAGCGATTCCTCGGCAAGGCGCTGAGAGGATTGAAGGAGTGGGAGCAGCCCGAGGTGCTCAACACCGACAAGGCGCCGGCCTATGCCGCTGCCATCGCGGAGCTGAAGGCCGAGGGCAAGTGCCCGAAGGACACGAGGCACAGGCAGGTGAAATACCTCAACAACGTCGTCGAGGCCGACCACGGCAAGCTCAAGCTGCTGATCCGGCCCGTGCGCGGGTTCAAGACGATGAAGACGGCCTACGCCACGATCAAGGGCTTCGAGGTGATGCGCGCGCTGCGCAAGGGCCAGGCCGGGATGTTCGCCCTCCAGGGCGGCATTGTCGGCGAGGCCCGGATCGTCGAGCGCGCCTTCGGTCTCGGACCGTGCGCCCTGACCGAGGCCATGGCATGCTACAGGACCGTCTGGCCAACGCAGAATCATAAGGTGAACAGGAAAGCCCCCTGATCGCGATCGCCCCTTCGCCAAGCTTGCAACAGAGCCTCCAGACTGCACGCGGCCGGCGCCAGGGCCCGGCGCTGGCGTGTCGTTCGTGGCTACGACCGTGGCGGCTCGACGATGATGCGCCCGCGCCCGCGCCTGAGCAGGTAGCCGCCGCGCGGGATCGAGAGCGTGCCCTGCTGCACCAGCGGCCAGAGGGTATCCACGATCACCGCGGCGTTCGCATCGGCTGTCGTGTCCCGCCGCCTGTTGCGAGGACAGCCAGGCGGCAAAGCGCTGCGCACCGATCTCGTCGCCGACGGATTTGCGCAGCGCGTTGAGCTGCGGCGCTGTCCCTTGGTGAGCGTGCTTTCATCGATGTGGTCGAAGGTGCCGTGGCCATAAACTTTCCTCCCGGGGCTGCCGTCCAATCCGAATTAGGGCCAGCTTTATCAAAGAACCGATGAACCGGGTTTTCTAGCGCCCGAACGCGCCAAATCCTCGGGCCGAGCGTTCGGGCGACAATAATGGTGCGGTAGCGCTGGCGGCCGAACCGGGTCGGCGCTGGCCGCGGGAGCGCCGGAGCATTGGACGCGTCGTAGCCGTCCCCTCTGCGAGCGGTGGAATTGGTGATCCAGTTCGTCGCAACAGCGCGTCGCAATCGGTGTGATGGCCGTATCGGGCGTCAACGAAGACCGCGTGCGCCCGTCTGATGATCTGCCGTCCTCGTGGTATGTGCGACAGCGTGCGCTCTTGTTTCGTTCAGATTCCTGACCTGCATGGCGACCGGTTCTGTTCCAAACTGGCAATGGCCGCCGACGATCAGACCCGGGTGTTGAATCCCGTCGGTGAGACCCATTCGGGCTGTGCCCCGACAGGCAGAGAGAGGCCGCGGCTCAATGCCCCGGTCACAATGACAGCATCTTACCGTGATCCGCGCGTATGTGGTGATCAAGGCCGACGACAGAGCACAAGATGTTGTCCGGTTGGATGTCAGTTGTGTCGCGTAAAGCGCTTCTCTATTCGGGTTGTCTAAGTGAGGACTTCTCTATGGGCTGTCAGAGTCGAGACGATGATCCGTCGAGGCGGCGGATCTTTGTAGCAATCGTGCCAGGTCGCGGATAGTGACACGTATCGACAAAATAGTCGATCATGCCGAGCCGTGCGTACGCAGCACCTCGCGCGGCAATCTGGATCAGCTCCGTGCACCCTCGCCAAGTATTGCGACACCCACAGCTAGTGGGCTCGAGTGAAAGGTCAGCTTCAGAATACCCTCCGCGTCGCCGAGGATCTGGCCAGCGGGAATCTCGTTAGGCCGCGCTGCGCCGAGCTTCGTTTTTTGAGGGACTCCTATCGACCTGCGTCGGTCAGCTCCTCCTCGCTGCGCTGCGACGACGACGGAGATCTCCGCGGTATCGTGTAGATGCCGTAGGCAGCAGGTTGGGAGCTGTTTGTTTTCCCGCCGCGCGCGCCGAAGGTGCGATGACAGCGATACGGCCTGCTCTCCCTCGACGGTGACGCCAGGCTCGGAGCCGATCACGTCTGCTGACCGGACGCGTATGATGTTTTGGCGGAACCCATCGGTCTTGAAGGACTCGTTGACGCGATCAAGAGCGCGACTCATGTCACCTTAAGAAAAGCCCGGCGCGCGCACTCAAATTTTGCGATCGTCTTCGTTGGCGCCGGTCGAGCCGATGCTGTAAAGGCGGAATCCGCTAGGATCTGCTGTGCCACACGGGCAAGATGCCACCCGAAACTTCTCGCCTCTTTCGCGGCCGTCAGTGAGTAGACCGTCTCGAGACTGCGGACCTCTTCGCCAAGGCGTCAGCGTCATGCGGTGTTGCCGCATCTGTGTAGGACCAGCGTATCGCTGATCTCGAGTCGATGAAGCTCAGCCAGTCGTGGTCGCTTGTCGACAACGTGTGACCACTCGACGCCGAGCGCTCGCGAAAATGGTCGCGGACTCAAGGCGATGGACGCCCGCGCCGATGACAATCAGCGAACGCGGCAAAAGAAACAATAAAGATACAACGCACAGAGACACAGCACTCTTAAGGGTCTAGGATATCGTCGCTGGTGAAGATCTGCTGACCATCGAAAACATCGACACTGCGCTCTCGACCGCGTCGTCGTCGTGCGACGGCGATGTACGATTGGTCGGCGGTGACTTCCCAGTTCCCCGCCCGTCGAGTGTCGGAAAAACGCGTCAAGGCCAACCTGTGCGGATCGACGAAGGCCGCTTCTGCCTGCAGCAGTTCGCCTGGTTGCGTAGTACTGCTGGCGGTTTCACGTCGAGCTATCGTGGCGACGACGTTGTCGTGCGGACAGCAGGTCCGCCATCGAAGTCTTTCTTCACCCGGTAGAGGCACCGTAGATATTGCGCTCCCGGTAGCGGATAGCATGCTAGCACTGCCTCCCGGAGCCGTCTTGGCTTCGGGCTGGTGCCGGTGTTGATGCTGCGAGGTACCGCCGAGACACGGACCGGCTTGACGTATCCACCACCAGCGAGCGTTTTCCTTTTGCGCGAAGCTTCGCCGCCTTGTATCTCTGCTGCGATGCCGGCGGGTCCGATCCTCCCGATGACCCGCAGCTCGAGTCGCGCCGCTCGACAGGTCGCGCACACTCCTCTCGCAGTCTCCTCGCCATGCCTATCCCTGCGCGTCACCGACCGGAAGCTCTCCGACTGCAGAGCGATTATTTTAAGCCCGGGATTGTCCCCGGGTGGCACTCTTCACAGTCCAGGTTGAGCAGTCGTGGCTCGGATACATCGCTCAACGGTCATGGGTCACGATGGGTTGTGCCACCAAGATCATGCCCGACAACACGAAATTGAGAGTGAATGGGACATGGTGGCATTCGATATTGCCGGTCGGGCCGTGTCTCGGACACACCGGTCCTGTCGTCTTCACGCATGAGGGACGATCGTGTCGTCATGTTGGGAGGGGCGTCGTTCTGAGCCGATCGATTCGGCGGAGGATGTCGGCGAACAGGTCACGAGGGATAGCGACCTCGGCCATCTGGAAGACGATGTAGCGACCGTGGCGGACGATCTTCGCGCCGATCTTGACGAGCTTTTCGCGCAGCGTGGTCAGTGACCACTGCTCCACTGCATCGGGCAACACGAGTGTCCGCATGAGTTAATGGCTGGGCGACGCGACGATCTCGTCCCTCGACTGGGCGCAGCGCGATCTCGGCGCCGAGACGCGATTCTCGGGACTCCGTCGCCATAGCCCTCACCATGACCTTCTCTGTGGCGTGCACCGCCGGCGCGAGTAGTCCACACGCCGGTAAGCGCACCAGTGCCGTCGACGAGACCCACTGGCCGCACATGCTCGCAGGCCTCGAAGGGTAGCGGCCGGGCAGATACGCGCAGATGCGTCGCGATCGCCCAGCAGCGGCCGCCGCGCTGCTCGCCTTGCTCCTCAGCGCAGTCGAGCTCGCTCCAGCAGCGCGCCGTCAGCGCTCGTTCAGGACCGATCAGTCCATGCACCTTCGGGATCGGCACCATGAACCGGCGCCGCGCGCCGTCTTTCACATGGCCTCGATTCATCACCTTGTCGTTGCCTCGCCGGGCCGGCCGAACGACGGGTTGCGCAGTGAAAAGGGAGTTAGTGATGGTGACAGAGTGACAAGGACCGTGGAAACGCTAGGTAGTTCCTGAGGCGCTCTGGCCAGGAGGGCGGCGGACGCGCGATGGCACAGGGCGACCTGTCGAGCACGGCATGCCTCCAGCGCCATTGAACGGCCGCCCCCGCCCAGGGTACCGCGTTGTTCGGCGTAGCATTTGACCCCCAGTATCACGAACTTCAATAGCTGTATCGCGCCGATCCGGCGCGCAACACACGCAGCCACGAAAACAACACACCAAGGGCTGCTTGTCTCACGGACTCTGGCCATGGTCTTCAAGCTGATCACCACCGCCAGCAAGACCTGGCGGCGGCTCATGGGAAACAATCAGTTGCCCAAGGTCATCGAAGGTGTGAGATTCAAAGACGGTATGCAGATCGACGAACCAAAATCGCGCCGCCGCCTGATCACGCCGTCACCCAAACTCGGCATAACTTCCTGGGCGAAGGCCAGGACGCAGCGCTCCCCCTCGCGCGGAGGCCGTGGGCGGCGGAGCGGGGAGTGTCGACCCCGAAGGTTCGCGCTCAGAGGCCGCTGAATAGTCCCCGCCAACTGGTTTAGTAGTGCTCCGCCAGCAGGCGCGGAGCGCGGCCCATCGCGCATCGCCCGCGGGTTCTGGGTGCGCCGGCCAGTGGCGGAACTCGGGCGCGAAGCGACTTCCGCCTCGTTCCGCTACGGAGGAGGCGTGTCACGTCCGTCGCAAGCTCCTCTCCCACCGTACTCGTCGCCTGCTGGCGAATGTCGGGCGCGGCCGGCCCTCCCGGCGCCGCATGGCGTCGCGGGTCGGCCATTGCATGCCGACGACGAAGTGGACGCGCAGCCGCTCGGCCCGCGGCGCGGCGCTCACGGCCCCTCGAATGCTCAGCGCCGGCGTGCGCCGCGCGGACTCCCGCCCGTATGCAGGGCAGGGCCGGGGTCGATCCCGTCAGCGCAGCGTCAGAGTTGGAGCCGGTGAGCAGGTAGCCGCTGCCGGGCGAATCCGAGGGCTTGAACGGCGTCTCCACCACCTCGGCGTCCACCGGCGCGTCGGCGTACTGCTTGTCCAGCTCCACGGTGAGCCTGGGCACATCACTATGGCCGATCGGGCAGCATGGCGAGGCGCGATGTTGGAATTCTGCGCCGGCGACCGAAGGCGCTGGTGACGTAAGCCCACGTCGGTCGCCCCGTCGCGCACGATTGTAGAAGTCCGCCGGGTACCAGGTGATGGGCTTGCCCCCCATGCGGAGCCCCACGAGCTTTCCGCTCCACCCCTCGTCCCTGATTCCTGGCGAGCGCCTCCTGCCGATGAAGTCGCCTTGTCGAAGTGACCTGCCAGCCGAGGCCTACCTGATTAGGGGTTGGTCTCGATGTCCATGTCCTGCCCGCTTCAGGATTCCGGGCCCTCGATGCGGCGGATATGCCCGGCTCGATGACCCGCAGGTTGAACTGCTTGCCGGCCTCCAGCACCGCGTCACTTCGCATGGCGGTTGACCGTGGCGTCGATTATGTAGGGCGGACGAGGACGGTAAAAGACAGAGAAGGCCATGGTTGGTCTTTTGACCTTTTAGGACCTGAAGTATTCTGTGTACTTACGCGCTCCCTTCTTTCTCTTCTTTCCTCACTTTTTTTTCTTACCTTCATTCTCCGACTCCCTCTTCCCTCCTCCCCCGGTCCTAACCCTCTCCTACTTGTTGATCTCTAGTACGCTTTTGTTAGGCGATTGTACCGAATCAAAAACGAGCGAACATTTTTGTAAGATGACACCCTTCCAAGCCAACATTCTGTTCCTTCCCCGGCATCTCGGAAATTCTACTTCCTCGGTGAGTCAATCAGGCGTCGTTCCGTGTCATAAAGCCGCACTCCGGCTCAACGTGCCCGGTTTAAGGTTGCCCCTCCTTAGATGCCGAGTGCGGCGTTTAGTTTTCTTCTAATCCTTTTTGAACCTCTTACTGACATTTGCAGATGGGGTTGGCCCGGAACTTTTCCCAATTCTTCTCTTCCCCCTGCTCCAAGTATGGGACGAGAGCCGGCGACCGACCCCAGAGCGAGAGAAGGTACTGGCGAATTGGGTACCTGGATATGACACGCGACAGAAGTCGATCTCGTTGACCTCGACATCCATTCTTGGCGGACGGCGTTCACGCCCTGCGATAGATGCCGACATCGGAATCGGCGAGCGAGAACCAGGACTCGTCGTCGGCCCGCGCCGAGCAGCACCGGAGGTCGTGATGATGCCGCCATAAGATCATGCAGAGGATGACGTTGCGTAGCGCGCCTTGGCCGGGTCCAGACCTTCTTCACCGCGGGTGATCACCAGGTCGACGAACTTCTCCGCGTCGGGGGCCCTTGACTGGATTTCTTCCTCATCTGTCCGCTCCACGTCTAGTCCCACATGGTGACGTGACTCGGTGAGGGTACTCGTATTCCTTGGGCAGGGCCGCCTTCCTCCAGCGGGATGTAGGCGCGCGGGGGGGTGATAGAGTGCGGTTGTAGACCGTGTTAGCACCAGCCGCGGCGGCCTCGGCCAGAGGAAATAGGGCGATTTCCGCACACGGGTGGGAGAGCAGCATATTGGAGTTGAATCGGCCGCTTGGACGCAGGGTTGATCGGCAAGGGCGCCGCTCATCTGACCCCTTTCGCCCAGACCCCTATACAAGAATGGAGGCGCGATACTAGCGGCGAGGTCGGGATCACCGATACCAAGATGACACTCCACGTCGATGCACCTGCTCAGGCAGTGATCGGTTTGAAATGTCGCTTCAGCCCTGTGGCGGCGCGCGCCGTGCACCAGCACCATAGTAACTGCGCAAAACGGGCATCGCTATCCCATGTACTATACGGTTATCAATTATCGTATTATACAGCATGGTAGGATCATCCCACTCTCCTCATGCGGCTCGGTCTCAATTTACAGATACCAATAGGTACCAGCTCAGTCGATCGATGCGTACTCGCGTCGCTGTCAACGCTACGGATGCTCGTGCGAATATTTCGAATTTCGTTTTCGTAACGTTTTCCGTCAGGCCGTGGAGAGTGTCGTCCGTTTGACGGTGCGCTACACGCATACTCCGACGGCAGCGAGATTTTGGCGGTTGAGTGTGCGTTTCCAATCCCGTCGAAGGGGCCTGAGCCAGACATCCTTTTTCGGCTTGTCATACTGCCTGTCGCGGTCGTAGCGCCCGCGCCCTTGGGTGGCTCCGACATGGATCCAGCCCGATGCCCTGTACACGGCGCCGGTGTAGCGCGGAGTCTCGACGAAGGTCTCGATCAGCACGGGGGTGGTGTTGTAGCGCTCGGCCCAGTCCTCGGGGCAGGCGGCGGCGGACGATGGCGAGGATGTGCGAGCCGAGGTTGGGGATTTCGATCCAGGGCAGGATCAGGAACCTCGGGTTGTCGACCACCAGGGGGAGGTTCTTCTCGCGCAGCTGCGGCGTCCACCCGATGAAGTTGTCGCGCGGGGCGAGCTTCCACGCGGCGGTGCTGAAGCCGAGCATGGCGACGGGCCAGCCGTTGCGGTCGTGGACGGCGTAGCGCATCTGGGCGCCGACCAGGGTCTTGTATCCGAGATAGTGGTAGCGGGCGACGAACTCGTTCCAGAGCTTGCCCTCCCGGGTGCCGCGCACGACGGTGCGCAGGTCGAGCGGACGGACCTCGTCGAGGGTTGTCGGGGCCGGGAACAGCGGCGGCTCGGTGTCCGGTCCGAAGACGATCGGCCTGGGCCGGCCCTGCCGTCCCCTTGGGCGGCGGCAGGGCGATCACACCGTCGCGGTGCATGGCCAGCATGGTGACCCTGGGCCATCATGTCCTTGAGCCCGCCGTCGGGCTTGAACCAGCCGATGCGCCGGCAGAACTCTCTCGACAAGGCGGCGCGGGTCGGCTGCGGATCGGCAGCGATCAGCGCGCGCAGCAGCGCCATCTCTTCGGCGGTGAAGTCGCGGCCCGTAATAGCGGCACTCGATCCGGCCGGTCATCCCGGCGTCATGAAGTCGCGCTTGCGGTCCTCGCTCATCGACCATGGCAGCCAGGGCGACAGGTCGTGCGGCGGCTTGCGGCCATTCTTCGCGCAGGCTTCGAGCCACGCTTCCAGCCAGCGCAGGACGTCGATGCCGTTCATCGAGAGCGTGCCCACCACCGAGTACATGATCGCCGTGAACCTGGCGCCGGTCTCGCTGTCGGAGCCGAACGACAGCCGTCGTCCTATTGCCGGACCTCTTAAAAATCTCTCGGCGAGATTATTGTCCATCGGGACCTGGGGCCGGTCGACGAAGACGCTCAGCCCCTCGCGGTGGTTCAACAGCGAGCGCAGTGCCTTGCCCTCGCGCGCCTCGTCCGGCAGGCCGGCGAGTTCCCGCGCGGCCTGCGCGAACAGGCCGTCGAGCGCCTCCTCCAGTGCGCCCTGCGCCGCGTCGAACGCCGGCGTCTGGCGCTGGACCCCGGGGTCGTAATGCTCCAGCCGCGCCTCGTTCAGGCGGTAGAGCGACGCGATCCGCTCGATCCATCCCTGGCACCATTGCGTCAGTTCCACCTGGCCGGCCGCGCACTCGATAAAATCCCGGCGCACGTGGGACCAACAGAACGCAAGGATCACCAGCCCCCCGAGAAGACGCGCCAGCCTCTTGTAGGCGCTGTAGCGGTCGCAGACGATGACCGTGTAGGGAGGGCCTCGGCGAACAGCTTGTGCGCCGCCTCGGCGCTGCGTGAGGGGTCGATATGGAAGCAGACCGCGTCGCTGCTGACCGAGGTCCACAGCCAGGCCCGGCTCGACCGGTCTTCCCCGCGTAGCTCCTGGACGCGCCAGCTGGTCTCATCGGCATGGCGCAGCGCCGCCTTGCTCTGGTGCGCGAGGATCGCCTCGGCCACCGGCTCGAACAGCGGCACGAAGCGCTTCAGGCTATTGGCCAGCGTCCCCGGCGAGACCGCCAGCCCCTGGCCGGACATCCACGCGGCAACGCGGTGCACGGGGCGCAAGCAGGCACAGTGCTCGAACAGGAAGCGCGCCCAGAAGCTGGTCCCGTAAGGCGTTCTGCGGAACAGGCGCGGCACCGGCGGCGCCGACACTTCCATGGGCGACGACGCGCAGTCGCAGGTCCGGCGCCAGCGCGGACGGCGGATCACGCGCTTGTGGGCCTTGACCTCGATCTCGACGAGGGTGGATTCCTCGGCGCCGTTCGGCGCATAGGGCTGCCCGCACCGTCCGCAGACGCACGCATCCGGCGGCGGGTTGTGCTCTTCGGTGCGCTCCTCGAGCCCGGGGCCGCTGGGTGCGGCCGTGGCCGGGCGCGCCGCGCTGCTGGCCGCGCTTGCGCCCGAGCGCGGCTTCGTCCTGCTGCTCGCTCTTGCGGCCCGTAGAGCGCCTTCGACAGCACCGCCCCGGTCGCGCGAAGCCTCGCAAGCTGGGCTTCCAGCGTCTCGATCCGGTTCCGCGACGTCTTCGCGCCCTTGCGCAGCCGGGCGTTCTCCTGGGAAAGGGACTTGATCGTGGCCTTCTGGCGTCGCGATCTCCGCAGGGCCTCGCGCAGTTCGGCGTCGGTGCCGGACAACGACTTCGACAGCGACTTCCTGACGCTCGAAGCCCGGCAAGTCTGGTGCTTGTCGCGAAGCGCGCTGCCCGCTGCGGGTCTCGACGCCGCACGGCTGCGCAGCCGGGCGTTGTCCCTGCGCAGCACGTTGATCGTCGTCTTCTGGCGCCGCGACGTCCTCAACGCCGCACGCAGTTGAGCGGCCTCGTCGCACGGCAACTTCGACAGCGTCGCTCCGAGCGCCCGAAGCTTCACAAGCCGGGCCTTCAACTTGTCATTCCCGGCGTTGGACACCTCCAGGGCAAGGCGCAGCCGGTAGACCTCGTCGGACAGCGACCGGGCCCCGGGCCCTCGCAGTCGCGCAGTATCCTCACCTCCCTATGGAGTCGAAGGGACTCGTGGGACAGCTTCCTGGCGGTCTCCCTGAGGCTCTCCGACCTCTCCTTCTCCTGGTCCAGGCGCTTGTTCAGCCCGACGATCTGCTTGCCCCGCCGGACTACCTCCTTGCGTAGCTCGCCGAGTTCCGTGCGCAGCGACCTGATGGTGTCCTTCTGGCTCGGGGATCGCTCCACGGAGGTGGTGCGCCGCCGACGGGTCTGCGCAGGCCGCGGGCCGAGACCGCCCTCTCGGGTCTCCGGCGTCGCCAGGGCCATGCGCAGCCGGGCGACTTCCTTGCGCAGCGTCTGGACCCTGCTGCTCTCGCTCGACTCGATGCCGGCTTCGCAGAGGAGCGTCTCCAGGCGTGCCACTTCCGCCTGCAAGGAAGGCACGTCCCTTGCTGCGCGGCGAGCTTCCTTCGTCTCCTCGACGGCCTCGCTCAGCTTGCGCCGGCAGGCTTTGAACCGCGACTTCCACGAACCGGCATCAGTGCGCGAGGCTACTTCCGCCCAGCGCAGCTCTTCACAACGCGCTTGCGCTGCATCCGCCCGCGCCCGTTCACGTTCCGCGCGGGCGTGCTCCTGCTCATATCGCGACCGCCACTCGCGCGGCTGTCGCGGAGGCGGGGCCGTGGGGACCGTCCAAGTCCCGCCGCCGCCCTCGGCCAGCGTCAGGTCGGTGCCGTAATCTTCGTCGAGAACCGCCATGCGCTCGACGATAGCGCATGGCAAAACGCGTTACCAGCCCCCTTGCGGGACCTCGATTCGATGGGGATGATGATTCCGATGTCGCCGATTCACGGCGTGCCGACACTTACGTTCGCGATGCGTACGTATCACGGGCAGGCGGACGACGTACCGGACTGGCGTACGATTGACATGCAGTTTGTTGCCAATCGTTTGACGAGCTGACAAACGACACACAGATCGGACAGAGAGACGGACATGAAAACGCCGCTAAGATTTGTCTAGCGGCGTGATCTTGGTTGCGGGGGCAGGATTTGAACCTGCGACCTTCAGGTTATGAGCCTGACGAGCTACCGGACTGCTCCACCCCGCGCCATGGCTTGGCTTTGAAATCGCTATAGAGGCTCTGCTGGCGCGCTGCGCCGCCTGTCACGAGCGCTAGTCGGGCGGCGGTGCCCTTCGATGACCTGGCGGCGACCTACTCTCCCACGCCTTAAGACGCAGTACCATCGGCGCTGAGGGTTTTCACGGCCGAGTTCGGGATGGGATCGGGTGTTTCGCCCCTCGCCATAACCACCAGGTCATCGAAGAACATCGCCGGACGCGCAACGCCGTGCCTTCGAAGCCAGACGCGCAGCGGCCAATTCGCGACAGTGGACGTGCGACACTGAACTCAGCCGCGCGGCGCGGCATGCCGGACGCTGGAGCAAGGACGTATTGCGGGCTTGTTCGCCCGTCCGGCTCGCGGGAATTGTTGCTGGCCATGTTCAGCGTCTGGCGCACTTGACGCCGCGCACAAAGAATCAAGCCGATCGAGCGATTAGGACCGGTTAGCTTCACGTGTTACCACGCTTCCACACCCGGCCTATCAACGTGGTGGTCTTCCACGGCTCTTCAGGGAGAACCCGTCTCGAGGGGGGCTTCCCGCTTAGATGCTTTCAGCGGTTATCCCGTCCGGACTTAGCTACCCGGCGGTGCGGCTGGCGCCACAACCGGTCCACCAGAGGTCCGTCCACCCCGGTCCTCTCGTACTAGGGGCAGATCCTCTCAATTCTCCAACGCCCACGGCAGATAGGGACCGAACTGTCTCACGACGTTCTAAACCCAGCTCACGTACCACTTTAATCGGCGAACAGCCGAACCCTTGGGACCTGCTCCAGCCCCAGGATGTGATGAGCCGACATCGAGGTGCCAAACGATGCCGTCGATATGGACTCTTGGGCATCATCAGCCTGTTATCCCCGGCGTACCTTTTATCCGTTGAGCGATGGCCCTTCCACACGGGACCACCGGATCACTATGGCCGACTTTCGTCTCTGCTCGGCCCGTCGGCCTCACAGTCAGGCGGGCTTATGCCATTGCACTCCTCAGCTGATTTCCGACCAGCTTGAGCCCACCATCGCGCGCCTCCGTTACTCTTTGGGAGGCGACCGCCCCAGCCAAACTACCCGCCATGCAGGGTCCCGGACCCTGATTGAAGGGCCTCGGTTAGATATCAAAAATTCAAAGGGTGGTATTTCAAGGATGGCTCCACACAGGCTTGTGCCTATGCTTCACAGCCTCCCACCTATCCTACACATCGAACCCCTAATACCACTGCAAAGCTGTAGTAAAGGTGCACGGGGTCTTTCCGTCTGACCGCAGGTACTCCGCATCTTCACGGAGAGTTCAATTTCGCTGAGTCGGTGTTGGAGACAGCGGGGAAGTCGTTGCGCCATTCGTGCAGGTCGGAACTTACCCGACAAGGAATTTCGCTACCTTAGGACCGTTATAGTTACGGCCGCCGTTTACCGGGGCTTCGGTTTGAGGCTCTCACCTCGCCCCTTAACCTTCCGGCACCGGGCAGGCGTCAGACCCTATACGTCGCGTTGCCGCTTCGCAGAGTCCTGTGTTTTTAGTAAACAGTCGCCACCCCCTGCTCTGTGCCCCCCACGCCCGGTTGCCCGAACGCAGGGCCCCCTTCTCCCGAAGTTACGGGGGCAATTTTGCCGAGTTCCTTCAACACCGTTCTCTCAAGCGCCTAGGTATGCTCTACCAGTCCACCTGTGTCGGTTTGGGGTACGGTCTATACGCTGGTGCTGTTTCCTGGAACGACC
>CASHTH010001179.1:0-7500 GCA_030341885.1 Geodia barretti | reverse complement strand
GGCAGGAAAGTTGCGCTCGGCGAGTACGGCGAGCAATTGGCGCCCGACATTGCCGGTGGCGCCGGCGACGGCGACGCGATAGCCCATGGTTCGGACTCCCTTTGGCGTGCTCAGGCGGCGCGCGCGTCGAGCGCGCCGAGGACGGCATCGCCCATGGCATCGGTCGAAGCTGCCGTCATCCCGTCCTGCATGATGTCGGCGGTGCGCAAGCCCCCCGCCAGCACGTCCTGAACGGCCGCCTCGATGAGGTCGGCGTCGTCTGCCGCGCCGAACGAATAGCGCAGCATCATCGTGAAGCTGAGAAGCGCCGCCAACGGATTGGCCAGATTCTGGCCGACGATGTCGGGCGCTGACCCGTGCACGGGTTCGTAAAGCGCCTTGCGGTTTCCGCCCTCGTCGGACGGGCCGAGGGGAGGCCGAGGGCAACATGCCGAGCGAGCCGGTCAGCATCGCCGCGCAGTCGCTCAAGAGGTCGCCGAACAGGTTGCTGGTGACGATTACGTCGAACTGCTTGGGCCGGCGCACGAGCTGCATGGCGCAGTTATCGGCGTACATGTGCTCCAGCGCGACATCCGTATAGTCGGCCGCGTGCAGCGCCGTCACCTCGTCCCGCCAGAACTTGCCGGATTCCATGACATTGGCCTTCTCGACCGAGTGCACCCGGTTGTCCCGCCTCCGGGCAAGCTCGAACGCGACGCGTGAGACCCGCTCGATCTCGGGCGCGCTGTAGACCTCGGTGTCGAAGCCGCGCCGCGTGCCGTCAGGGAGCGTCTCCACGCCGCGCGGCTCGCCGAAGTAGATGCCGCCCGTGAGCTCGCGGACGATCATCAGGTCGAGGCCGCGCACCACCTCGTCCTTCAGCGTCGAGGCCTCGACCAGCGGATCGAAGACCAGTGCCGGGCGCAGATTGGCGTAGAGGTCCATTTCCTTGCGGAGCCGCAGGATTCCCATTTCCGGCCGCGCCTCGCGGGCCACGCTATCCCACTGCGGCCCGCCGACCGCGCCGAAGAGGACGGCGTCGGCCGCGACCGCGTCCGCCAGGGTTTCGTCGGTGAGCGGCGTGCCGTGCGCCTCGTAGCTGACGCCGCCGACGAGTCCGCTCTGCACGTCGAAGGAGAACGAGCGCCGCGCGGAGAGCCACTCCATGACCCGCTCGACCTGGCCCATCACCTCGGGCCCGATGCCGTCGCCGGCAAGGATGAGAACCCGCTTGTTGCTGCTCATTGCCTCCCCCCTGCCTGTTCCGCCGGCCGCGCGCGGCGACGCCTGCGTCGCTATGCGCCAAAGCAAAGCGCCCGCAGGAACGCCCCGCGAGCGCCACGGCCCTCCGTCGTCGCGCTGCCCCGCCGGCGCGGCGTTCCCTAAAGGGTCAGGCGCGGCCGGTCAAGCGGCCAGTCGGGCAAGGACGGCTAGCCCTACGGCGGCCTGCTGCTCGCTCTCCTCACTCTGCTGCACCGCGAAGATCGAGGTGTAGCCACCCGACCAGTCCGGCGGCATGAGGCAGGGCCTGGGATCGTAGTGGATCCACCGCGTGCGCTTGCCGCGCAGGATTTCCCCGCACTGGGGAGCAGGCGTCGGGTTGGGCGTCACCGGCAGCGCGTCGGCGGACGAGAAGGAATTCAGAAGCAGCGGACGCGAGCGTGACGGGTTCTGATTGGGCCGCGAGCCGTGGATCATGCGGCAGTGGTGAACCGTCACCGAGCCGGCCGGGCCCTGAAGGTAGACCGCCTTCTCCACCGGCACGCGCGCGAGGTCGCGGTTACCGATGGCGCCGGCCCAGCAGTCGTTCTGGTCATAGAGGTTGAACAGCTCGCCCTCGTGGGCCCCGGGGATCACGCCCATCGGCCCCATCGAATCGTCCACGTCCTCCAGATAGACGCCGATGGCGAGCACGCTGTAGTTGGTGTGCGGATAGTACTGGATGTCCTGGTGCCACTTTACCTCCTCGCCCCCGCTCGACCACTTGAAGTTGAGCTTGGAGTGGTGGAACATCACGTCGGGCCCGAGCAGGTCCTCGGCGAGGTCGGTGATGATCGAATCGCTCGCGAAGCGCCAATAGTCGGGGTGATGCGCCACCGGCTGGGTCAGGCGCCTGAGCCGGGGCGCGGTTGCGCAGTGATCGGGTTCCAGGTCGAACTTGTCGTCGGAAACGGTCTGCCGCCGGCTCTCCTCAATGAAACGCTCGCTCAGCCCCCGCAGCGTGGCGAGCCAGTCGTCAGGCACGAAGCGCTCCAGCAGCAGATAGCCGTCGCGGAAGTAGGCTTCCCGCTGCGTCTCTGTCAGCACCTTGGGCGAATGGGCAAGCACCTGCTCAGGAGTCATGGCGGCGCCTCTTGTCTGGATCGGTCGAGCAGCCATGGTGTCACGAGCCCGCGTTTCCCGCCACCCATGGTTCGGCCGCCGCCGCGGGCCAGGAACACGTTCGAGAGTTCGTGAGATCGGGGCGACGATGCGGCGGGAATTCCGCCGAGAGCGCTCTCAATCCGCCAGCAGCTCCGCGACGCAGGAATCCAGGTAACGCATGAAGTCGCTGCCCTCGCGGCTCGGCGACGCCACGCAGTGGCCCCAGGGCGACTCGTAGGGCCTGAGCGCGGCGTTGGGCATGTGCTCCACCTCGATGGCGTTGTCCTCCGGCGGGAAGTAGAGATCCGTCGTGCAGGGGACGAGGATCGCGCGCGCCCGGATGCGCCGAGTGCGCGTTCGAAGTCGCCCCGATAGCGCTCGTTGGCGCTGATGTCGCCCAGCTGCCAGGTATGGAGCTTGGCCAGCAGATCGTTGGCGTCCCATTCGAGATGATCGCGCTCCCAGTCGAGCAGCAGTTCCGCCCAGGTCTCGAAGCCGAGCGCGCGGTGGAGGCGCTCGCGATAGAACGCTTGCGAGTAGGCCCATCCCGCGTAGACCCGCCCGAAGGCCCTGAGACCCGCCTCCGGCGGCGCGGTGTAGTCGCCGCCTGCGAATGTCTTGTCCGCCGTGAGCGCCGCCTTCACTCCCTCCAGGAATACCTGTTGTGTGGCGAGGTCCGCGCCGAGGCGCAGAACGGCAGGATAGCGTCCACCATGTCGGGATACTGCGCGCCCCACTGATAGGACTGGCAGCCGGCCATCGACCATCCGAGCACGAGGGCGATGCGCTTCACGCCGAGCGCCTCGGTGAGCAGCCGGTGCTGGCAGGCGACGTTGTCGTGGAGGGTGACGGCGGGGAAGCGCGGGCCGTCGAAGGGCGGGGCGGTGTTGCTCGGCGACGATGAGAGACCGTTGCCGAACATGTTGATCGAGACGATGAAGTAGCGCGAAGGATCGAGCGCCGGCACCGCCCGCAGGTAGCCCTCGTTGCGCACGTGCGTGCCCGTGTAGAAGGTGGGCATGACGATCACGTTGTCGCCGCGCGCGTTGAGCGAGCCGTAGGTCTTGTAGGCGAGCTTCGCGTCCGGCAGCGTGTCGCCGGACTGCAGCGTCACCGCGCCGAGCTCGAATATCTCGTGGTCAAGCGCCACGTTCAGCAGACCTCACACCCGCTCCGGCGGCACGCTCCGGAGCGTGGCTCAATAGAGACGCAGGTACTCCTGCACCTCCCAGTCCGTCACCGCCTGGTGGTAGCGCTCCCACTCGTCGACCTTGTAGCGCAGCCAGGAGTTCAGCATCGTCGGGCCCAGCACCTCGGCCGCCAGCGGTCGTCCTTCAGAATCTCGGTCGCTTCCAGCAGGTTCCGCGGCAGGCGCTGCCCGCCGCTGGCGCGGATCTCCTCGTCCGTGAGGTCGTAGAGGTCCTTGTTCAGCGGCGGCCCGGGATCGATGCCCTGGGTTACGCCGGCGACCGCGGCTGCGGATGTCATCGCGAGCGCGAGGTACGGATTCATGCAGAGGTCGGACGCGCGGTTCTCGATGCAGAAGCGGTTCTGCGGCAGGCGCAACATGGCGGAGCGGTTGTTGTTGCCATAGGTCATGTGGGTCGGCGCCCAGGTCACGGTGCCGCCCTCGAACCCGCCCACCCGGGGCACCAGACCGTTGTACGAATTAACATTCGTGCAGGTGAGGGCAGTGAGCGCACCGCCGTGGTGCAGCAGCCCGCCGACCGCGTGGTAGGCGGCGTCCGCCCAACCGGAGTCGTTGTCTCCGAAGAGGTTCACCCCAGGGTTGTCGACCCGCTGCATCGAGTAGTTGATGTGTGCGCCCGAGCGCCAGTCGCCGATGGTGGGCTTGGGCATGTAGGTGACGAAGAGGCCCTGCTTCTTGGCGACCTCCTTCAGCAGCACGCGCAGGAACACCAGGCGGTCGGCCATCTCGAGCAGGTCGGTGTAGCCGAAGTCGAGCTCGAACTGCGAGTAGGCGCCTTCGCAGACAACATCCTTCAGTCCCCAGCCGAGATTTTCGAGGATGTCGATGACCGCGCCGAGAAAGCCCATGGAATCGACGGTGTACTCGATGTCGTAGCCGAAGGCCTGACGCCTCGGCCGCACGCCTTCGCCGGGGAGCGGATCGTTGTCGAACGCCTTGACCGGCTTGCCGTCACTGCCAGCGCATCACGATGAACTCGGGCTCGATGCCCGCGTACCCCACGAAACCTTTGGCCGCCGCATCATGCATCACACGCTTGAGCGCCTGGCGGGGACACAGGTTGTAGGGCGCGTCCTCCCACCAGAGATCCGCGAACATCCAGGCGCAGGTCGGGTCCCAGGGGCAGATGACCAGGGAGTCGAGGTCGGGCACCGGGATCTGGTCGGAGTCCGCCGCGCCCAGCTCGGGCACGAAGGAGATCGAGTGCACGGCGAACTGCGGCCCCTTGCCCATGCACAGGTTCTCGAAATCGCTGATCGGCACCGGCTTGGTCTTCGGCAGGCCGTGCATGTCGATCCAGCAGGAGAACACGTAGCGGACCCCCGCCTCGGCGAGCTTCGCCTTCTCTTCGCGGACGCGCTCGATGGGAGGGAGCGCCTCGGCCATGGTCCGTGCTATCGCAGTCATCGGGGTTGTCCTCGCTCCGTGGCGCTCAGGATGAGTGACGAATCGATACGATAATACGAAAATATTAAAATTAATAATTATTGTTGGACTATATGATCCTTCGAACAAAATCCGGAACTGGATAGTGATTCGGCAACGGCGACTGCACCCCTCGTCCAGCGGAGCCAGGAGCTGAGCACATGCCCCGATCGACGCTGAGCACGGTTCAGGCAGCGACCCAAGGACGGTGATGTCTCGCGACTGTCGTCTCCCCACGACGATCTCAACCAGCAGATCATCGCTGCTTCAGGACGACGGGCGCGCCGCCTATGACGTGATCGGGCAGCAGACTCGGCGTGTCGGGCGGAACGGTCCGCAACCGGGTGGCCCGGATGCGCGAGGCCGGCATGCTCCGCATCGTGGCAGTGGTCGACCTGTGGCGGTCGACTACGAGTCGGATGCGATGCTCGGCATCAAGACCGCGCCGGGTGTCGCCCCGGCCGAGATCGCGCAGCGGCTCGATCCCCACCCCGCCGTTGTCTACGTCATGTGGGTCAGCGGCCGCTTCGACCTCCTGGTCGAGGTCGTGTGCGACGAGGAAACCGAGCTCGCGCACTTCCTCAACGAACACATCCATGGCCAGCCCGATATCGCGCATGTCGAGGTCATGACCCGGCTCGGCATGTTCAAGAACCAGTTCCTGCTCAAGCGCCACGTGCCATAGTCGGCTCGTTGCAAGCTTGGCGAAGGGGCGATGCGTGATCAGGGGGCTTCCTGTTCACCTTATGATTCTGCGTTGGCCAGACGGTCCTGTAGCCATGCCATGGCCTCGGTCAGGGCGCACGGTCCGAGACCGAAGGCGCGCTCGACGATCCGGGCCTCGCCGACAATGCCGCCCTGGAGGGCGAACATCCCGGCCTGGCCCTTGCGCAGCGCGCGCATCACCTCGAAGCCCTTGATCGTGGCGTAGGCCGTCTTCAGCGTCTTGAACCCGCGCACGGGCCGGATCAGCAGCTTGAGCTTGCCGTGGTCGGCCTCGATGACGTTGTTGAGGTATTTCACCTGCCTGTGCCTCGTGTCCTTCGGGCACTTGCCCTCGGCCTTCAGCTCCGCGATGGCAGCGGCATAGGCCGGCGCCTTGTCGGTGTTGAGCACCTCGGGCTGCTCCCACTCCTTCAATCCTCTCAGCGCCTTGCCGAGAAATCGCTTCGCTGCCTTGGTGTTGCGGGTCGCCGAGAGGTAGAAATCGATCGTGTTCCCGAGCTTGTCCACCGCCCGGTACAGATACGCCCACTTGCCGCGGACCTTGATGTAGGTCTCGTCGACGCGCCAACTCCGCGACTGCGGCCGGCGCCACTGCCAGCGCAGACGTTTCTCCATCTCCGGCGCGAAACGCTGCACCCAACGATAGATCGTGGAGTGGTCGACCGCGACGCCGCGCTCGGTCATCATCGCTTCGAGGTCGCGGTAGCTGATCGGATACCGGCAGTACCAGCGTACGGCCCAGAGCACGATCTCCCCCCGGAAAGTGACGTCCCTTGAAGTCGCTCATGCCTCAACCCCTCTCGGCAGATCACGCAGACACGTCACCAACCAGCCGGACTTTGCAACAGAGCCCCCTCGACGGCGTCATGTGCCGCTGAGACCCGGCGAGGACGGTCGCGCCAAGGCATCCTGGCGCGAGGGCCGCTGCGGCACGGTCTCCTTCCACGACGCCGAGGGCAAGGCCTGAAGACCCTCCTATCTCGGCTCGCATGCGGAGAGCGGCAAGACTCACGCTGAACGCGCAGCTTGCAAGCGAAGTCGCACAATCAGGCGAGCGCGCCCCGAGCATCGGGATCGTCGCTGTCGCCGATGGCGCCGCCGACAACTGGACCTTCCTGGAGACCCTGTCGCCGAAACCGAGGTGATCGACTTCTGGCATGCCTGCGAACATCTGCAAACCGCGTCCGACCATGCCGTGGCACTCGGCTGGTTCGAGAAGTACCGCGAGATCCTCCGTCACGACCCCCGTGGCGTCGCCAAGGTGATCCGGGCGCTGCGCCACCTTCGCGATGCCGCCGCTACGCCGGACCGGGCCGAGATCGAGCGGGAACTCGCCTTCTTCCGCAAGCATCGCCATCGCATGCGCTACCACGCCCTGAAGGAAGAGGGCATCGCCATCGGCTCAGGCGTGGTCGAGGCTGCCAACAAGACCCTGGTGACACAGCGCATGAAGCGCTCCGGCATGCGCTGGCGGATCGCCGGCGGACAGGCTGTTCTGACCTTCCGCGCCCTGATCAAATCCGGCCGCTTCGAGCGGGCATGGAAGGCCTTGATCGCCGCGACCGACACACCGGCCAACGACAACATCAGTCCACGTGCAGCAGCCATGGCAATCGCTGCCTGAACTCAATGAACCAAGCCGAAGCCATCACACGGCCATGCGAGACCCGCACCGTCCATCGCCGCTCATAACCTCAGTGGCGCTCCCCGACACCAGGTAATTGCCTCCGTAAGCGTCACGCTCGCGGCACTCGCTCGCAAAAAACTCAGCGAGACAGCCTCGCCCGTCACTTCGC
>CASHTH010001178.1:0-18364 GCA_030341885.1 Geodia barretti | reverse complement strand
GCGTGAGGCGTGTTTGAAGTTCATCCGATTGTTTGATCCGCATAATCGAAGGTTTGGATCAATGAAGCGCGCGATGGGAGCACTGAAATAGTATGGGCGGAGGGGAAGACGTTATGGCGATTTAGACAACAGAACAGAGCACATATAACGAACCATAACAGAAGACCAAATCCTGGGGCCGATCATCTACAATGTATTCGGGTCTTCCAAGTGGCTGTTCATCAGCATATTGCTGGGGCACATATTGGCGTCCGTCCTGGCGTTGGTGTGCCGCCCACCCCGCCCGCCTGCGCGAACTCAGGCGGTATGTGGTTGACCTCCTCGTCACCTCCGGCGAGAGCTAAAAACAGGATACGGCGCGTCAAACCCGTCGCGGGCAGCAACGTCGCATTCAGACCGCCGCCCGCTCCGGAAGCGGCCAGGCAATAGCCTGTTCCAGCCGCGAATCACCGGCCCCAGCAACGGCCCGCCCAGCAGCATAGTGACAACCGCCACAACGGTGGCCCCCCCAACTAGCTGTGAAGAAACGGGTACAAAGGCCAGGCATCCTGCACTAAGAGACTATCTCAAAACAAATCAGTCTCGCTGGTTTCCTCATGTCGCTGACCGAGGCCTATAGATTCCCGCCTGCGCGGGAATGACGGGTGCCTGCGTGGGAATAACGCATTGGGTGCTGCTGCAAGTTTTGAGATAATTTCTAAATAGAAACCCGCATCCGCATAAATGATGACCTGGGTAAAACCAAAGGCAAGAACACTGAAGCACTTGGGAGCGACGGCCTTGCCCGCAATTGCCGGACCGAAGTGCAGGGGAGTGATTGGCATGGCTAGCCAAACGCCGCGGCGTCCCCGCTAACCCGAGGCAGCCAGTTCATGAAACACTTCATGCCAGACTTCATCGCTGCCTCGACCCATACCGTTGCGGTGAACGATTACCCCTTGGGAGTCGAAGGCGATTTTGGTTGACTGTATGGTCACTTTGAAGTCGGTCAGCAGGTCTCCCAGCGGTATCGCCACCGGCCAAGGGTAGCCTTTTTCCACGCGGAACTCTTCAAACATGTTTATGTCTTCGCCGGGAAAGACGCCCACCGCGTAGAATGAGACTTGGTCGGAGTATTCAGGGTAAATCCTTTTCAACCGCCGCAACTCAGCGGTACAGACTCCTCAAGTGGTGGCGAAGAAAAACAGGAAGGTGGGGCGGCCGTCGTCTATCAATTGGGCGGATGAAATTGTTGTCCCGTCCGCTAATCCCAAGTTGAAAGCGGGAATGCGGTCGCCTTCATCAGCGCCTACCTCGATTCCCTCAATGGGAATCCGATGCACCTCCCCGGGCGTCGCCAGGTTTACATCCACCGTGGGAGCGGAGGATCGAGCTGGGTCGGAGCGGCGCAACTCGCTGGAGTCGGAACAGCCCATAGCCGCAAGCGAAACGGTTAAAAGTACCATCAAAATGCCCATGAAAGTTGACAGCCTCATGAACTTGCCCCCCTGCCAATTGACAGTCCAGTGATAGTACTCAATCAGGGAAACGTAGTCTTCTATCTTATGCTGATATTGTATCGCCCAGAGGACACTTCAGTCCTTCCGCTCATTGTGCAAGGCTTAAAATCCCCGCGGAGTGTTGGATGGCACAACGCCTCAGTCCAGAGACCAAACCTCGAAGTCCTCGAATTTCGTGCTGTATCCGTGGAATTCGGCTCCTTCGTAGAATCCGGTGGCAACCCAAATATCCCCGCTTTCTGGACTTGGACCAATATCCAACCGACCGACAAATTCCCCGTTAATCGAGAGCAACCCCGCGCCGCCGACTGCCGCAATGGCGATACGGTTCAAGTCACCTGGGCCAAGGTTCAGGGGCGCCGCGCCGCTAACTTCATAGGATGGGGAATCAGAGCCGTCTCTAACAAAATGCAACCAGGTCCCATCACTGTTGATGACTACCCCTTGAAACTGTTCGTTGCCCGAGTGTCTGAATAAGATACCGTGGCTCCAAGGGCCAACAGTCTGAGAGTACGGGTTTACGAAGCTCGCATGAGCCAAGAAGTCCTTGACGTCGATGCCCATTGCGTGACCTCGGATCTCCCCGTCATCCTTGTGTGGTAGCTCGCCGTCCTTGGTTCCTGCCCACTTGGTTTCATTGACCCTGAATCCTCGGAATACTGTTGACCGCCCCAGTGTTTCGTGGCCTCTATAGTAGCCGGTGATTACCGATACATCGCCGGCCTCGCTTCCCTGAGAGAGAGTTAACCCGGAGATGAACTCCCCGTTCAAAAAGAACAGGCCTACCTGCCCTGCGGCCACAAGTTGTATTTCGTTGGCGTCACCGGAACCGGTCTTCAAGCTTTGGATACGTCCACTGTCCAGTTCAACGTCAACTCCCTGTTGTCCTTCCCTCCGGTAATGGCCCCACTTACCATTACCGGAGACAATGAGTATGCTGAGGCGGTCTTCTTTCGACTGACGGAAGACGAATCCATAGTCCCAATTTTCTCCTCCTTCCGGATTGTCAAAAACAGCCATTGCTACGAAGTCAGACAATAACACTCCTGAATTGAACTCCTCAATGAATTGGTCTGTATCGTGCTGAAGCACTCCGTCTTCCGGCCCAAACCGACGTACCCCGGCCTGTTGCCACCCGGAAGTAGGAGTCGGCGTTGGAGTCAGAGTAGGCGTAAGTGTCGGAGTGGGTGCAGGCGTGGCTGTCGGAGTGGGTGTAGGTGTAGCCTTGATGGTTCCAATCTTCAGAGAGGGGAGAACATCAGAGACAGTGCGCGCCGATACGGCGAACCCGAATCCTTCCAAGGGTACGCCAAACAGTGATTCCCGAACAACGAAGGTATTTATCCCCACGACCTCGGCGTCGAGAGTGATTAGAGGCCCGCCGCTATTGCCGGGATTGATTGCCGCGTCAGTCTGGACCAGCCATCGCTGGGTGGCATTGTCAAACATTACACGCGATACCACACCGCTAGTAATCAAGGCCTGGCCACTTCCAAGCGGATATCCCATCGCGAACACCGCCTCACCCGGCGTTAACTGCTCACCAGCCAAGGGCACGGCGTGAAACTGGGCAGAGCAACAAATTTCTAGGGCGGCCAAGTCCTTTTCTGTGTCGTATCCCAAAAACCTGGCCGGGTAAGAACTCGAGTCGTTGACAATGACGTCGATGTCGTCGCCTTGCTGGACGACATGATAATTGGTGAGTACAAGCCCGGCTCCCCGCTCGTCGACTTCCACGATGACGCCTGACCCCGACCCTGCCCCGGCGATGACCTGAACCACGCTGGGTCGAACCTCGGATACCACCGACGACAAGTTCCGCGTGGTAGCAGGGGTCGCCATCGGCACTTGAGTAGGAGCCGGCGCTAATGTCGGTGTAGCTGCCGGCAAAGGTTCAGCCGTTGGAGTCGGGGCCGGACTCGGTGTAAAGGTTGGGGGAGGCGGCATTGGAGTGGGCATTGGGGTAGGTATCGTGGTGGGGGTAGGCGCCAGTGTAGCAACCAAAGTTGGCGGCGGCGTGGGGGCCTGAGTAGACGTCGCCTCCAAGGTTGCTTTAATGCTGGCGGAGACGGTGGCGTCAATGTTCGGAGTAGGCGTAAAGGTAGGCGCAGGCATCGCCGAACTGACCGCCGCCTCCACCGTCGCCCCTATATCGGGCGGGGGGGCCTGTTGGCAAGCCGTTAGCGCGACAGCGTAAGACGCCAATAGCGCCAAGGCGAGAAGAAAACGCGCTCCTCGGTTTGTAGTTGAGAGTCTGGGTTTCAAGCTAACACGCTGGCTGGGTCCACCGAGCAACCGTGCCTCGACGGCCTCCAGCGCCACGGCCTCCAATAATCTCCAAGTAGATGGAATGGGGTAAACATCAAATGGTCACCCCTGCAACACACCTTCAACCGGCGAAATGGCCGGTAACCGGTTGGTGGCCGGCGTTTTCTACATAAGGTTCCTCACGGAACAGGGCCATGTCTTTCATCAAGGGGATGTCCTGGATGGAGAACAGTATGGACTCCTCCATTTCATCGCTGGCGTGTTCATGCCAAGCCCAGGACGGCACAACGAAGAAATCTCCTTCCTTCCAATCGAAACGCTGGCCGTTGATCACGCTGTATCCTTGGCCGCGGAACACTTGGTACACTTTGCTACTGGTGTGGCGGTGGGCCTTGGTGCGGATGCCCGGCCGTATCAGTTGCGCCCAGCAGGTCATCGACCGCAGTACGGGCCGCCCCGTGGTTGGGTCGCTGAACTCCATCGCCACGTCATCGAAGGGGTCGGACCCCAACTCCGACAGGCCTTTGAGAGCCTCGTAGGTGCGGTCCCACTTATAGTGCCACAGTGGTGAAATAAGGGACTTCTTCCGCGCCCCAAACGGGCCGCAGCGCGCCGGAGGCGTACTTGCGTATTGAGTCGCCAACGCCGGTGATGGGTTGCTGGTCTTCGGGGAACGCCTCGTAGAAGTTAGCCCTGAGATACCCTACAAGGGGAACATCCAAGCCGTCCAACCAGATCATGGGGTCGGTCCCTTCATTAGTGTGGTCGTGCCAAGTCCAGGATGGGGTGAGAATCAGGTCGCCAGGCTCCATGTAGCACTTGTCTCCCTGCACCGTGGTGAATGCCCCGTTGCCGGTAAGAATCCAGCGGATGGCGGTGGGTGTGTGGCGATGGGCCGGGGCGCACTCTCCAGGCAGCAGCAACTGGAGGGCGGCGACCATAGTGTGGGTGGTGCCGCGGTCGAGACCGGGAGTCGCCAGGCGCATGGTGCGCCGTTCCACGTCCCGGTCCGGCGTAACAATCTCGCCGCTCTTGAGGACCAACGGCTCGACTTCGGGCCAGCGCCAGAGGAACGGCTCGATTTCTGGAGGACGCCGGTGCTCGCGGTTCACCCAGCCTGGGGATAACCTTATATCGTCCGACGCAGCATAGTATTGCTGTAGCTCTTCGGGGCCAAGTTTGTCCTGCACTGCCACGGTAAGGCCTCCTTGTTGGTGCTGTCTTATATCTTATACCTCGCGAATATATCACATTGCAGAAAGACTGGTCTCGAATGAGGGTCTTTTGGCGACAATTCCGTCGACACCCAACGTTCGTGATGATAGGATGCTAACGTCTCCGCACCGACTAACGGGCGGGGGCACACCACCAAAGTTGGAGGATCAGGCCATGTCAGGAAAGGCTTGGATTATTCTACGCTCTTCAACAGGGGCCTACCTCCTCCCCCCGGCTCCGTGGGAAGGTCACCCAAAGTACAATTTCATTGGCGGTCACAGCGACCCCGAATTGGTTCCCGTGGAAGGGTTCATCGAGTCCGCCGTCAATGCGTTCCGTGGCGACCCGAGAAACATTTCCATGTATAACTTCGACGGCGGCCCTCAGGGTATCGTCCCGCTGCGTCGTTTCCTGGTTGAGAAACTTGCAGCCCAGCGCGGGATCAGCACTACGATAGAGGAAGTCCTGATCACGTCTGGCTCAGGCCAAGGGATCGAGCTGATCAACGAAATCCTGCTGGAAGAGGGCGATACCGTAATTGTAGAGGCGTTCAGCTTTTCCGGCGCCCTGGGCAATCTGAGACGCCGCAAAGTCAACATGGTCGGCATCGACGTAGACCGGGACGGCATGAGCATGGACCAACTGGCCCAGGTGCTGGAAGAGTTGCGGGCCAAGGCAGTGCGCCCTAAGTACATATACACGATTCCGACTCTCCAGAACCCTACCGGGACGGTGATGACCATGGAGCGCCGGTACAGGATGCTGGAACTGAGCGACGAATTCGGAGTCCCGATATTCGAAGACGAATGTTACGCCGACCTTATATTTGAAGGCGAATATGAGAACGCGATCCGGTCTCTGGACGATTCCAACCGGGTGCTGCATATAGGCTCTTTCTCAAAAACCCTGGGGCCCGGTACACGGCTTGGATATGTGGTGGCGCCGTGGGAGGTGATGGGCCGGTTGCTATCCAGGAAGAACGATGCCGGCACCGGCGTCATGGACCAGATGATGGTTGGCGACTATTTCACCAACCACTATGACGACCATATCCTGGAAGTTCGTTCAGCTTTAAAACGCAAATGCGACGTACTTGGCAGCGCGCTCCGCGAGTCATTCGGTCCGACCATTGATTTTGAAATGCCCCGGGGCGGCATGTACCTGTGGGTCAGGCTCCCTTCCGGAGTCGATTCACGCAAACTGGCGGCCCCGGCGCTAAAGGAAGGGATCGCATTCAATCCGGGTCCGGATTGGTCCGCCGACCCGGATGAGGCCGCCGGCTACATCCGCCTTTGCTTTGCCCTCCCCTCGGAAAACGAGATATGGGAAGGGGTTGAAAAACTGGCGGAGGTGTTCCGGAGGGAGGGCGCCCTGCCCTGAGCTCCCTCAACACCGGGAGTGGATCTAACCAACGATCGTCGAAGGCTGACGGAAATCATTGCCTGAGCCGGTCCACGAGTTCATCTACACACGAGTCCTGTTGGAAAGGTCCACGCATTCAATGGACACCCCGTCCAAAGGAAGTCCGTCCCTTTCTCGGTCTATAAGGATTACCCTCATCTCCTCAGCAATCATGGCGGGAGTCTCCGGGTAAAGAGGCGCAGATTAAAGAGGGGCAAATTTCGGATCGTGCCCCTTTCTGAAGGCTACATCCCGGCCCACGGCCCCGTCGTCTCAAACATTCCTTAGCAGAATGGTGGCTTCCTCTATGTTTCGCATAACCTGACCCAGTCGTCTCCCTGACTCACACATCCGGGCAGAGCAGGCCAGTAGGGGGAGAAGCCTCCACCCTTTCCATTCTCCAGAGTAACCATGAATGCCCGACTCTCAGTAATCACGCACGTCCCTAACCTACCGATAGTTCCTTTCAAAGTCGGGAAATAACAAAGCCTCCGGAAGATCTTCGGAGGCTTCATTGAATATCATAACTTGGTAGCGGGGGTTGGATTCGAACCAACGACCTTCGGGTTATGAGCCCGACGAGCTGCCACTGCTCCACCCCGCGACAGGGCTGGAAAGAACAAGAAGCTGGAATTGCGAATCAGTTTGAAGCTCTTAGCGTGGGCCAAGCCTCTCGACCGGTTAGTACCGGTATGCTGAAGATGTTACCATCCTTACACACCCGGCCTATCAAGCAGATAGTCTCTCTGCAGTCTTACTCCCTGGCCAGGCCAGGGAAGGGAGGCCTAATCTTGGGGGATGCTTCGCGCTTAGATGCCTTCAGCGCTTATCACTTCCAGACATGGCTACCCAGCGCTGCTCCTGGCGGAACAACTGGCACACCATAGGTCTGTCCCTCCGTCTCTCGTACTAGGAGAGGTTCCCTCACGCCTCCTGCGCCGCGGCGGATAGAGACGAACTGTCTCACGACGTCTGACCCAACTCACGTACCTTTAACCGGCGAACAGCCGGACCCTGGGCACGCCTTCGCAAGGCATGGAGACGAGCCGGACATCGAGGTGCCAACACTCGCCGTCGATGTGAACTCTGGGCGAGATTCAGCTGTGATCCCCGGGTGGACTAGCTTTACCGATAAGCCACGGCCCTTCCACGCAGTGCCGTACGGATCACTTGCCAGACCGACTTTCGTGCCTGCTCGACTTGTAGGTTATTGCAGTCAAGCCCCCTGAGTGCCATGCGTTCGGTGGACGATTTCCAGCCGTCCTGAGGGGACTTGGGCGCTCCGTACTTTTAGGAGGAGCAACCGCCCAAGTTAAAAGGATTAAGCATCACCTCGTCCTTAATAAACTCACCTACTTGTCTATCGCTCTTTTCCCAACTTTTTTCATCGGGGCCCCTCGCTACCAGGCCACTGTTCCCCAGAGTTTTGCTGAGGTAGAACAAAAACAGCCAAGGGTGGTATTTCAACGATGGCTCCACCACGGACTGGAGTCGGGGCTTCAAGCCTCCCACCTATCCTACACATGACAGCTCCCAGCTCAATCCCAGCTGCTGCATGTAAAGCTCCACGGGTCTTTTGTCCTGCCGCGGGTCGCCGCGCGTCTTCACGGGCACCGCAAGTTTCACCGAGCCCCCGTCGAGGACAATGGCCAAGCTCGTTCAACCATTCATGCGGGTCGGAACTACCCGCACAAGGGACTTCGCTACTTAGGCATTTGTTACTCCCCACGACTCTAATGGCATCGCGGGAGGGTCGATCATTTCTGCCGGCCTCTGCATGTCGCCATGACAATGATCGGACAGCTCTCTATCCCATGTTCCGAAAGGGATTCCGGCGTATGTCTCTGAGGATTCCTAAAGGTAGGCACGCCCCGCCACATCAATGTCCGATAACCCCACGCCCTCGACCCCAGCATCAAGTGGATAATAGTATCGACATAGGATCAAGACGTGCATGCGCTGCAAACGCTGCGCAATACATACGCCTTGTCAGGCCTTTCCTGCTGATGGGGTGGTTTTGCGCCAACGGTCACATTTTCAACTGCTTAAAGGCAGTAGCACCGGATACTAACGGACTGTCACAGCACTAGAGCGGATTTAGCAACGGCCTCGACATAGAGACATTGGACACAAGCCATTCATAACATCGCTCGGTGACCGTAGAGTGACGGCGCGTTCACGGGCTTCAGTTCGCAGCTCTCACCGCTCGAACCTAAACCTTCTGGCACTGGGCAGGCGTCAGCACTGTATACGGAGGGTTGCCCCTTAGCACAGACTGTGTTTGTGTGCAAACAGTAGCCCGGCCTTCTGCTCTGCGCCCCTGGAAACGCTCCACTCAGCGAGTGGCATTCACCCCCGGGGCCCGTGTTTCCCAAAGTACAGAGCTCTTTTGTCTAGTGTCTGCATTAACAGGAGGTTGACGCGCGAACGCTTAGGATCTTTATCCTAGCCCACCAGTGGCGGTTTGCGGTACGGTCGCCATAGTTCCATAACCACGAAGCTTTTCTCGTCGGCCTGGGATCAGCAGAATTTCGTATCCCGAAGGATCCGATCTCCTCACCCTCGGCTTGTGAAACGCCGGAGTGCTTTGCTGCTCCGGCTCGCCTACGGACAAGGACACACCATGTCCAATAGGCATGCTCTACCTGCCCTTCCGCCCCCCTCCTTGGTTTTAAAGCGAAACAACGGCGGTGCAGGAATATTAACCTGCTGTCCATCGCCTTCGGCGCTTGCCTACGGCTTAGGACCGACTAACCCTACGCCGATAAACGTTGCGTAGGAAACCTTGGGCTTTCGGCGTCAGGGATTTTACACCCTGATTTACGTACTCATTACGGGATTCTCACTTCCCCGCGCTCCAGCAAGCCTCACGACTTACCTTCTTCGCCCGAGGAACGCTCCCCTACCACGACCCAGGCAGACAGAAACCAGAATTCGACCGATATCGACGGCGGTTGCGCATGGCGCTCTCACCGAAGTGACGGGCCGGTTGGCGCGACCTTTGGAGGCCGGGTCTTTCCTTCTGTACCTGAACATCCACGGCTTCGGTGACAGGCTTGAGCCCCGTTACATTTTCGGCGCGAAACCCCTCGACCAGTGAGCTGTTACGCACTCTTTAAAGGGTGGCTGCTTCTAAGCCAACCTCCTGGTTGTCTGGGGAACTCCACTTCCTTTCCCACTTAGCCTGCACTTGGGGACCTTAGCCGGTGGTCTGGGCTGTTTCCTTTCGACTACCGCACTTATCTGTGGCAGTCTCACTCCCGGGTATCGGTTGAACGGCATGGTGGTTGATGTGGGTTTGGTAAGCTCACGCCCCCTAGCCCATTCAGTGCCCTACCTCCGTCCACCTGTGCCCGAGGCTGCACCTAAATGCATTTCGGGGAGAACTAGCTATTTCCGAGTTCGATTGGCATTTCACCTCTACCCACAGCTCATCCCAAGCTTTGTACTAGCCACGAGTTCGGTCCTCCAGTCCGTTTTACGAACCTTCAACTGGCCATGGGTAGCTCACTCGGTTCGGGTCTCATACATGGAACTAATCGCCCTATTCAGACTCGCTTTCGCTGCGGCTCCGGGACTACAGTCCCTTAACCTCGCTCCACACAGTAAGTCCCCGGATCATTCTTCAATAGGCACGCCGCCATCCCGACGTTAATTTGCGGACTACGACCTTCTGTAGGCTTACGGTTTCAGATCTATTTCACTCCCTGCTAGGGGTTCTTTTCACCTTTCCCTCACGGTACTGGTACGCTATCGGTGACCAAGGGTATTAGCCTTGGAGGGTGGTCCCCCGGTATTCCCACAAGGTTTTCCCGTGCCCCGTGTACTCAGGTAACGCGCCAGGAGTCCGTCCCTTCGCCTACGGGCTGCACACCCTCTATGACGGTCCTTCCCAGGTTCCTTCGACTAGAGATGAGATTTGTAACTCTCTCGGACTTATGAGGGGTCCAGGCGCTCCCTACAACCCCGGTGCGACATAGGCCCTCATGCCGTTAGGTCGCACTGGTTTAGGCTGTTCCCCGTTCGTTCGCCACTACTAGGGGAATCTCGGTTGATTTATTTTCTCGGGGGGTACTTAGATGTTCAGTTCCCCCACTTAACGATAAATCGGGTTGACCGACTCAACACCGGTCAAGGTTTCCCCATTCGGGTATCCCCGGCTATGCCCGCTAGACGGCTCACCGAGGCTTAACGCAGCCTTGCCGCGCCCTTCATCGGCCCTTGGTCCCAAGGCATCCACCGTAAGCCTCTTAATAACTTGACCCACGCAAGGAACTTCAAACCTTCCGGTACCTCGGCCCCATCGGCCGAGCCCGGACTTTAATTTGCGCCCGGGACGCTACGGTCACAGCCCGGACACACCTGAAGTATTTTAGCAGGATTTATTCAGGTCGCGTATTCTCTTTTTAAGGTGCGGGCAAGAAAAACGGTCCGGCTCACCCCAAACGCTGTTCAGGTATCCCTTGGAGGTGCTTGCCTATGTCAGGTGTTCGTTACCATCAATATGGATGCCTCACCTCTTGCAGACAAGGATGTATACACCACTTAGCCCTAGTCAGGGCTACTGCCCCAATTCCAGAATCGACCGATCTACCGGCCCATTGGATTCGTTCACACGATTCGTAGCCAAGGGGAATCAGGCTTTTCGGGGGCATCATTTCAGGTGGAAGACGTCGCCCTCAGAAAAGTGGAAGCAGGCTCCTGTCCCAGGAGCAATTGGCCGCCGTCCGCCATTGTCGTCTGCCTTACGAAAGCATGGGCTGCCACGCTGTGTGCGTCCGGAAGTACCGGTCGAGGGGCGAGGCGAATAGATTGAGCTGGCCCTGCCGCCGAGTGCGCACGGTCCACCGCTGCACGGAGGCAGTTATCTGCGTGGTGCAGGCACGACGCATGCTGGCCCGGAGCCTCGCAGGGGAGTTCCTCGCCAGCCATGGACTTCTCCCAAGTACGGGCGGTGGTGTCATAGAGATAGGCTCGGCCGAGCCGGCCAGAGCTTCAACCGTTCCCAGGTCGGCACTGCTTGTCTTGGGCGCCGGCCACGGGCGCTGGTTCGCCGGTCAATTTGCCCCCGAAAAGCTCCACCAGAGAGTCCACCGCGCCGCGAGCGGCGCCAAGGGCCACCGCCGAGAGCATGGGGACATTGAAGGCCGGATAGGCATAGCGGCGATCGGGGAGCAGGGACGTTCCACCCAATGAGTGGCGCTTCACGTAGTTGTCGGCCACGAATACGTCTTGATGGCGTAGTCGTGCTGCCGGTCCCCGCAGGCCGGACGTGTACCAGGTGTCGAGGATGGCGCACGTCGGACGCGGGCAGGTGGAAGCGCGCGCCACTGGGCACACCGTTCTCGCGGTGATGTGGCCGTTATCATCGTGGAGCCAAGCCGCTGTGGGAGCCTTGTGGCGTGGTGGCAGCGCTGCCGAAGGGCCCACTGCCCGGTGAGTCTCCAGCCGCCCTCAACACGCAGGCCCGCCCGTGGGGCACCAGCGTCCCAGCAATAACCGTGGGCTGGATCTGGCCCGGAGTTACGTCGACGAAGATCTCCCGGCGAACCTGGTCGGGGCACGATGCGCAACCGTTACCAGAAGGAGGGCGGTGGCGATGATCCTGGTCAACCAGCCCACCGAGGGCTGCGTGGACAGTTCGTCGATGACCCTGGCGAAAGCAACGAAGGAACAACAAAGATAGGCCAGCCCTCCCAATCTCCCACATCACCCACGAAAAACGGTGACGGGGTCGGCCAACGGTCCGCCGCGTTGTTCAGGCCCGGTCAGCAGGTGGAGAGCCTGCGCCCGCGCAGCTTGTCGGCCAGCAGTCCGGTGACGTTCGCGGGCTGCGTCCATGCGTCGGCGGCGCTGCGGTATTTCGTGGCACCAGTGCCTCGGCGAGGGCCAGACAGGACGCGGGACGGCAGGCAGATATCGGGCCGCGTTCCTGGTCGTGTCTCAGTGCTGCCTCCTTTATGCGACAGATTGGTGTGAAAAGGGGCTGAAAAAAGGGGCTGGGCGCTGCTCTCGCGTTGTAGGGCGGGCAGCCAGAGGGAGCCGTGCGATTGATAGGGTAAGTGACTCTAACCGTCCCTTGAGACCGCCGGGCGTTTTTCAAGGACGGCTTGCACACCGCCTCCTGTGATCCGCGGCGGTCTTGCGGCGGCTGGCCTGGGCCACGTGGGCAGGTCGAGACTCTCTCGAAGTTCATGGTCCAGGCTGCGGTTTGTACAGGTACTTTGATCAATGCGTGGGCCGGTTGGTCCCGTGGCAGGCGAGTGTCAGTGCCATGGCCGCCTTCATCATCTCTCACCGTCTGGCACCACTGGCTGGCGATGCCCAGCGTAGGCCTCTTGCCATCGATGCGGTCGCCGGTGTATTGGAGGAGCAGGGTGTTGCTCATGCCATGAGCGGGGGTAGCTGCCAGACAGGATCCGTCGCCGGGATCAGGCCCATGCGGGAGAAGGCCTCGAGAAGATGGCGCCCTCGGCGGCGATGCGAATGTCGCAGGCCAGCGCCACGCCCATGCCCACGCCCATGGCGTGGCCGTTGACCGCGGCGATGGACGGCTTCTGTAGCTTGTGGATGCGCAGCGGCACCAGTGGGGCGCCCCCGGCGTACTCCACCCGGTCGTCGCGGTTGGCGAAGCGGGACTCCATCTTGCCCCAGGAAGGGGTTCCGCTCGGCCCCGGCGGCTTTCCGCCTCCTGGATGTGCGGTTGAAGTTACGCACTGTTGGCGCCAGAGCTGAAGGATGGGTCGGTGCCGGTAATCAGCAGCACCCGGCATTCCGGGTCGTCCTCGAAGCGGTCCAGCTCGGCCGGACCTCCGAGTGCCATCTCGGGGCCCAGTGCATTGCGGGTGGGCGGGTCGTGCATGGTCAGCACCAGCACGCCGTCGCGGTTTTCCGTCTTGATGAATTCGTAGGCCATCTGCCGTCTCTCCGTGAGGCAACTCGAGTGGTGATGCCGGAACCGGTTTGTCCAGCAGCCCCTGCACAAGGTGGCGCGACCGCGCGCGACTAGCCCAGATATCGCATCACAAAAGGGGATGCTGTCATCGAGCAACCCCACACATTGCAGGTTACGCATCACGCCCAAGCTTCAAACAACAAGACCGCAGGCGGCCGAGTTGGGCTGCGGCGAGACGGCGAAGGATTGATACTGTTAGTCCCATCTGATGCAGCAGGAAGCATGCACGAATCTTGACAACATCGCCGCGTGAAGGAGACACCTTCCGACCCGGTACAGGAGGCCACCGCCATCTCCTCGATGGGCATCGAGGGGGACCGAAGTTGCCGCACGGCAACATGCGCCAGGTGCTGATCATGGACAACGAGACCCTGGGCTCGTTCGGGCTGGTTCCCGGCCAGATCAAGGAGAACATCACGGTCACCGGACTCGACCTGTCCCAGACCGTGGCCGGCAACGTGGTCTTCATCGGCGACGAGGTGACCATGGAGATCGTGGCGATGCGAGCCCTGCGGCAAGATGGACGCCATCCGCCAGGGTCTTGCAGTCCGAGCTGAACCACCGCCGGGCATGCTCTGCACGGGATCAACGGCGGCCCCATCAAGGTCGGCGACAACATCCGCGTCGAGCCGTAGGGCGGCGAAGACTACCGACTCCGCATGCAGCTACCCATCGTGGAGTAACAGTCCTGAGGAATGCCGACGGCCTACGTTGGGGCTGCGATAGTCACGCGGTTTCAGTAAAATAGAGTGCCGGGGAGCGTACGTTTCCCCGGCACTTTTGTGCGCTGCCAAGAAGCGGCAATCACTGCTTCTTTAAAGGAGGTGCCTATGGCAAACGTGTACTACGACGATTCGCGAAGTGGCTTCTACTCGCAGGAGGCCGCCAACGTTATCTTTACTGGGGCTATGGCCCGGCTTTACGGCTGGATTGCGCTGGGCGTGATCACCACCGGCGCGGTGGGCTGGATCAGCCACCAGGCCGGGATCCTGGAGAGCATCCTAGAGAACTTCGGGATGATCGGGTACTTCGTGGTGCTGGGCGTCTGGCTGGCCTGCATCTTCGGTCTCAGCTTCATGGCCAGCCGCGTTCCGCCTGCGGTGGCGGGAGGGGCCTATCTCGTCTTCACCGCCATCACCGGGTGAATGATCTCTCAGTCATCTTCTGGGCCTACACCGGCAATACGATCGTCCTGGCCTTTGCGCTGACCACAGGTGTGTTCGGGGTGATGAGCGCCATCGGCTACACCACAAAGCGCGACCTTTCGGGCCTCGGGACGATGCTGATGATCGGCCTGTTCGGCGTGATCATAGCCGGGGTGGTCAACTGGTTCATCGGCTCCAGCATGCTGTCGTGGATCATCACGCTGGTGGCGCTGCCCATCTTCCTGGGCTTGACGGTTTATCAGACCAAGCAGGTCAAGGACTGCCTGGAGGCAGCGATGCGCGGCGACGAGCGGGGAGCGGCCCGCCACAGGTGGCGATCATGGGCCCGTGGGTCTGTATGTTACCTTCCTGAACATCTTCCTGATCCTGCTGCGGATCCTGGACATCTTCAACGGCGATTAGTCCCCTGCGGCAGCTGTGTTTCCCGATGGGATGGGCCCCGGATGTTTGTCCGGAGCCCTCTCGTTTCCCTCGGGTTAGCCTGTACTGACGGCAGCGGAGCCACCCTTGAACGGCACGCGAACAAGATGTAGGCAAACTCGTACACCTCGTCGTCGGCCAGAGTGCCGAGGTCCAAGTTTTCGTGGATCAGTATGCCGTTCTCGGCGAGCAGATGCTTGTGCACGGGGAAGGCGTCCAGCGTCGTCAACGCCGGCACAACTTCCACGGCCAGGTATCCCCGACCAGGGTGATGTTCTGGCCGGAAGCCACTTGCCGACCTCCAAGGCCTTCCCGGGGCGCCGGCGTTGTACCTGTCGTCGTCCACAACCCCCAAGGTCTCCCCATCCGAGTGGAACAGCACTACGTCGCTCCATCGTGATGTCATCCTCAACATCCCCTGGGCTTCCAGGGCGCCATTGAGTCCTCCATGGTGACCACAGTGCCGGCGGTCCAGCATCTCACCCTTGTAGCCGGCGATGTCGATCAGGATTCCCTGGCAAAGATGGGTTTTAATCTGCTCACACCCAGTTGCTGCAGGCCGTAGGCACCCATTATCTCGTCCTCGGTGAGCCGTTGTAAACGCTCCTCTCTCCGTTGTGGATGTAACCGACGTGGGCGAGGCCGTCGAACTGGGTCCCGACTGGCCAAGTTCGCCGACGATGAACTCATCGTTGTAGATGAGGCCAACCGGGGAAGGGCCCCTCCGTGGGAGCGCCGGGGATGGTAGCCGAGTGTCCTGGTCCCGAACAGAGGCATACCATGCCTTATGGCTGCCCCAACTCGTAGATGTCTCCGGTCTCGATAAGATTTGCGGCCTCCAACCACACCTTTTCCGCAGTTATCCAGAAACATGTAGAAGTAATGCCATTTCTAACTATATAACAGTCGAATCTGGAGGTTGTTATTTCGAAAGGATGCGCGATTCTAGTTTGGATGACCGGAATTGTCAATTGGAATTGCGCAACCCAGCGGGAAGAACGGAAGGGCCGCTACCTTCTAAGGTAGCGGCCCCGTTGGTCGAGCTGGGTTGTGAGGAGTTCAGGCCTTGGTGGCCACCAGGGTGCTGCGGACTAGCTCGGCTACGTTGGTTACCTCGGGGATGTCGGACCAAGCCTGGACGGCTCGGTTCACGCAGACATTCATAAAATCAGGTTGCTCGCGCCTTTTATGTGTCACCTTCGAACAGTTTCAGTTGACGCGTTGCAAGGTTTGGATAGAAGTGCTTGCTTAAAATCCTGCCTGTTTCTTGGTACGAGGAGCCTACTTTGGGTCCATACCAATGCTCGGGCGCTTCAAGCATGCGCTCGAAGGTAAGTGTACCAACCTTTTGACCAGTACCGATCATAAAGGGAACATCGTGTGCTCGTACCTCGAGGACAGGTTGGACTCCTCCCAATCTTCCGTCCTCCCCGAACCCGAATCCAGGGTCGAAAAAACCTGCATAGTGCGTACGGATTTCGCCGCTGGAGGCATCGTAGGCTGTCATCTCGGCGGCAAACTCAGGAGGGATAGACACGCTTTCACTGGAGGCCAGAAGGTAAAACTCCTCAGGTTCCAGTATTAGAGACGGGCCCTTGTCCGCAAAAACCGGTTCCCAATAGTCTGCCGGATCGTAATTATTCTGCTTGGACAAGTCGAGAAGTTTGCTGTTTTTTCGGGCTCGATATCCAATACCCCTACTTGTTTTACCTGTAAGGTCAACACTCAGGCCAATGCGTGTGTGTCCGCGATCGAGTGTCATATGTCAGGTGGACCTGGCTATGGGATAATATAATCGGCTGGACAGATGTTCGGTACTCGGCACTTCACACGTGTCTCATGTCGGAGGGTCCTTAACAGCTGATTGGTTCAGTGCTGATAACCTAGTGCACGAACGTCGATGCTAAAGCGGACCTTGTGAGGAAAACTACCTCCAGCGATCATCGAGCCGTCGTAACCATCTCTATCTATATCACAACCGCGTCAAGCTGGAATTCGTATATAACTCTAGGAAATGTACGCAGCGTCCGGTTGAACTTTGTAGTCGAGCACTGAATGCCACTGGCAATCGTGAGGCTCTACCAAGAGCGAGATCAAATAGGCCGAGTTCCGTCGCGAGGATTGCTCCATCGGGATATCGAACTTTCCAATAGCGAGTTCGCGTAACTTGGTCTCCAGAGTTCCGGGCGAAGGTAGAAAACTACACTGCAAACTGTAGGCGATCTCGCCTAACCGCAAATCAAGGCTCGCTGGCTGAAAATTCTCTTCAGGAACCCTGTAATCACTCAAAATGATATTTTCCCACACCGCGCGTTTAAGCCACTTCGTGGGTAGGATTCCCTCATTCTCAACTTCGTAAATTGATTCAAACATTCCCTAATTCTGCTACCCGGATTGAATGGCGGTTTCTCTCCAGTACTTATCAAAGAGCACTTCAAACTGCAAAGAAGAGGCCATCATTAGCCGCACCAGTACCATATCCTTGAAGGATGACACTGCGCACGCCTTGGGCAAAACTCCTTCTGACGACGCACAATCGTTGCCAAATATGAAACATACGCTGTGTGGGTCGACAGATACTCACTCCTGTTGAAGAAGAAGGAACGCTCTTCACTCATTTCCATCAATCGCTCAGACCGCGGGGAGAGGGGCCCGCCGACGGGGTCGCGGCACCCAGAGATCCCACGCCGATACAGCAGGATCATATCCCAATGGATTTCACAGGCATTGGCCCAACAAAAGAGCACGAGGAATGCGATTACGAGCTGCACTAATAGACAAGTTGGCGAGGTGACGAGAAAACACCCGCCAGCTCGTCGCCTTGGTCCAGTACGACCCATGCACGCATTACCAAAGAGCAAACATCCTAGACGTCTGGCCGAGAAAGCCATTGCCGGGTTTTACGCTACGCCAAGCAGACGCAATTCCAGTCTTATACCGCGGGTTAGTGCATAGATATACATTGCAACACCACTATTTCCTCGATAATCGACAGCGTTAAGGGAAAACGACGGCTTGGGCAGAGAATCGGGGTTTCGGCCCGGCTTCTAGGTGCCGATGCGTTCGCTGAGCAACAACGGCACTTGTGCGATAAGGATAAAGTGATTGCTACGATGGGTACAGGCCTTGGTGGCCACACCAGGGGTGCGCTGCGGACCAAATAGCTCGCTACGTTGGTGAGACCTCGGCGATGAGTCGGACAGAGCGCCCATGGAGCGGCTCGGTCTACGTCGTCGTGTTGAGGATACGAGAGCGACGTTCTCCTCGAACTTGGCCCTGATGCTGGTCGAAGCCCCACGGGTTCTTCTGGCTGCCGAGGAATGTCTGCCCGTCCGGTGGTGTGCTCCAGGACGCGGCCGTCCTTGAGGGTGATCTTACCTTCAGGCCGTCTCGGAGTTGGTCAGCAGCTCCTCGGACTGGCCATTACGCGGGTGCGGACC